>VYZU01013513.1:0-16921 GCA_013401355.1 Ceyx cyanopectus | reverse complement strand
CCTCCTCCTGGTGTTGTTCCCAATTTCTTCTCCCCATCCAACTACCACCTCCCCTGGCAGGCACTGCTGAATCAAGAACACTCCCAAGCTGATGCCTGGAGCAAAGAACTCACCAGCAAGGCAAAATCCAAATGCAAAGCTCAGCTCCTGCTCTCCTCCAGTACAACCTCCACCTGAATAAGCCCAGCCAGCTCTTCTCCTGCAGGGGGAAAGGGAGATAAGTTGCTGTTTTCAGGCTAGCAAGAGGCATGGAGCCATTTTCCTGCTCTCTTTGAAGAGAATGGATGAACATGACCTTCCTCAGAGGCACCTTGTGGAGGACACACACCTGAGCCCAGAGCAATGCTCCACAAACAGGACATTTCTCCAGCTGTCCCAAAGACTACATTCCTGCAAGGAAAAAATCAGTGAAGGTCCTTGGTAGAGAAGAAAACCCAGTTAATTGTCTTATTTCCTTATCCCAAGGCACCACTGACACTGGAAGCAAGAGCCACTGTGTTGGAAAAACACCCAAACAAGAAGGTTTTCATATAAATGATAATTTTATTGTAAATAAAATGATACATTGGCCTGGCTTTGCACTGCAAGCCCCTGGTCAGAATATATAGACTACTGCTTCAAGGTCTTCTGCACAATCCAGGTTACAGCAATTTCTCCCTGCTCTGCACACTCTGTGGCAGACAGGTGCTGGCAGATAGGAAAAGCCTTCCTCCTCCTCCTCCTCCTTTCTGAGCCACCCCCATGGTGCTTCTAGCTCTTCTCACTGGGAAACTCAGCTGCTCAGGGAGATTTGCTGGGGGTTTCAGTTCTGAAGCCCAAACATGAAACCATAAGGGACAACTATTATTTTTTTTTCCCCTGAAAATTAAAGATAAACCAAATACTCCCAGCTCCAAGGGTAGGGACAAAGGATTGGATGTATTCAAATATAGAAAATCTTTCCATCCAGCAGCTATTAGCTAAGCACCAATCAGTGGGATCCTCAGCTCTTAAGTATCTGGGCTTTGCCTACCAGAGGTGTGACAGCAGGGATGGATCTACCTGCTGAGCTCTCACCAGTTACCCTGCCTCTCTGGGGACCTGCAAATACCACGTGTCACCTAAGCAGGTACCAGTGTCCCTCTTGGTCTATTTGTTCTAGCAGTGAATGGCAATGGGAACTGTTTGGAGCATCTTCAAGTCCTTTGGGGTATTACTCCAAAAATACGAATTAAACAACAAAAAAAATCCAAATTGATGCAACCTTCCACCAGTGGAATAGGCAAAGATCAGATTTCCTGGAGAAAAACAAATAACCTGGAATGCACAGAATCGTCACAGCGAGACCAAAATGCCCATGGTTTGTTTCCTAACAAGCTCTGGGACAGATTCCTTCTCCCAAATCCCTTCTCCCATATTCCTCTCTGATGGGACTCTCACATTTTCCTGTTCAGCTGTTTCAGGATGCTGAAACTCCTACAAGCTTAATTAATCTCCATTTCTGCAGAATCTTCCTTCCAATACTCAATATTCTCTGCATATCCCTCCCTGGAAGGAGCAGCAGAAAACACAAACATGACATTTACTGGCCACAAAGACTTATTTATTGGCAGCCTGGCACTCCCCCTCCACGACTTTATTCCCAGTTTGGTTTTTTTCCCAATTCTGCCAGGATCAAGAGGCCAGATAGAATTCAATTTCAAGGTCTAATTACATTTACATCCACTTGAAACTTGGGGTTTTTTTGCTGCCAGGGTGTTGTTAAGTCTGTAATACAAGTGCTGGCTCCAAGCTAATTCACTGTAGCAGTGGATTTAGGGATCCAGATCTTCCTTCTCCACAATCAAGAGGGCTGTGAGGAAACAAAGATCACATTTTGGCTCGGCTCTACTCGTTATAAACCATCAGCAAATTCTCTGCAAAACCAGCTGCTTTTTTTTCTTTTGTTGGCTTTTTTTGGTATTTTTTTTTTCCTTTTTCATTTCATAAAGGCGTCAAATTTATTTCCCATCCTCCCTCCCCACCCTGTAACAGTCGAGTTGCTATATATAAAAATCACCAAATATGATCTTTTATGATATAAATTAAAAAGAAAAGGAAAAAAACAAAACAAAACCCCAAACCAAAGGATGAGGCCTCACCGTTTACATGATGTAAAAAGAGCTTAAAAAACAAAACAAAACCCAAATAAAAAGAGCAATATAAACTACATTCATAAAAGTGCATCTCCAAACATACAAGTAATGCTTTGGCTTCTTCCTGTGCCAAACTGGTGGCATTGGGTCGGGTACTGGGATACAAGAAGTCCAAGCTGGCACCGCCCCCCCCCTGCTCTCTTTGTCACTGGCTGAATCAACACTGTCCTCCTTGGATCCAGACTGGGCTATGAGTGTGTAGAGGCAGAGTAGGCACATTGCAGCATGAGGTGGTGGGGAAGGACCAGAAGCTGTGGTGGGGAGAGGACCGAGCCCATCAGCCCGTGATGCTCTTTGCTCTGCTCTGGAACAACCTTCCATGAGGTAAAACAACAACAAAAAAAAGCCACCAGGGATCCTGAGGATTGAGTTGCTTTGAAAATATGAACAGTGAGACCAGCTCCTCATGCCCTGGTGTGTCAGAACACAAGGGCAGCCCCTGGAAGGTGGGTTGGATCTGGGGTGGAGAGAAAGCTCTGCAGCCAGGCTGGCTGGGGGAAAGTGGGATGAGCATCCCATTCCAATCTTTGGTATAAAGGAACTAGTTGCAAGGCTTAGAGTGCTGCAGGGCCCCAGGGGAGCTCTGAGCACCCTGATCTGGACTACAGGAATGATTTCCCATCCCCACTGCAGCAAGGGGTGCAAGAGCCTCCCCAGGGGGAGGTGCAGGAGGGTCAGGGCCTCGTCTCCCTCAGGCAGAGTGGCAGCCAAGTGCAGGCTGCAAAAACCCCCAGGCCACATCTCTTGCCACTTCAGAGTCAAGTTCCAGGTCTGGAGATCAATAGAAGTGCTCTCACTAGAATTAAATAAGTTATGGAACAAGGGGTTTTGTCAAATTATTCCCCTAAGTGCCTGCAACCTGACCAGTGCATCCTGCTAAGGTGAAACCAACCCCAGCTGGAGTTCAGTGACTCCATGTCACTCTGAAATCATTTCAGATCATCAAACCCTTTGAGGATTTTGTTTGGCTGTTACTTAGTTTTGGGTTGTTTGTTTTTTTTAGGGTTCTTTTTTCCTCTTTCAATTCACTCCAGTATTTACCATGTGCTCAAGGAGCTTGGCTGCATCAAATTTGCCTTATCCTGCTCTTAGCATCCACTTAAAACCTGTTAATTTGACTGCATTACCAAAGCAATGTTCAAGTTTTTATGGCAGAGGATAGTGGAGCTTTAGTGTGGCTTCCAACACAAGAGCAGCACAACTGCTCCAGAAAACACTGTTTGAACTCCTAACCCATCCATTTTTCTTTGTTCCATTTCCCAAAGACAACTCATAATTACTCTGTGAACCCCAGGCACGTGGAACTGTTGGATCTTCTGAGTGCCAGGAAGGTTATCAGTGCCCAAATGAAGCATGTGAGGCCAGGCAGGCAGCAGGAGCTCAGTTCTGAGGTGTGGTGCAGAATCAGATGGACAGGTTTTGCTGGTACCCAGGGGGGGTTCTCCAGTTGGGTTTTTGCAGTGTGGTGGCTTCCCAGACATTCTCTCTGCTTCACCCTTTGACTTTGCCTTGCACAAAGGATTCATTTTCATGTTATGGAACATTTAAATGCACAAGTGTGAAGAGAAAAAGGGCTGAGCTTGATCCTAACTTACTGTGCACAAGTGAAATGAGCACCCAGCTCGTTCTCCCTGTGAAAAAATCCATTTTCCATTAGGCCAGGTCCTCAAAGAAACACCATTTTTTTTTCCTGAAGTAAATTCCTGGGCAGCAGATGAACTATCTTTGGTTTCAAGGATGGTAAGAAGTTCCCAGCCAAAGAGATGGCTGTAACAGAAGCAGTTCTGCACAACTCCCTCCCAGGAGGGTTGTGGTTGGACCCAGCAGTCCCAGGGTGATGGATGGAGCAGGAGGATGATTTGTTAGCTATGAGGACACAAACCAACCAACAACACTCAGACAGCTCAAGCCTTGGAAGTCAAGCTCTGGATTTTCCCATCAGGGGGGGAGAGCTCTTCTCTCAGGCCCCAGAGTGATTGCATTCTGCTGATTCTTTTTTCTGATTATCCTGACATTTAGCTAGAAAGACTTCCCCATACCCCCTCCCCACCCCCAAAAATCCACGGTTTCATTATAAAATAACACTATTCACATACTTTTGAATCAATATTTTCTGAACACCTTCAGATGCTGAATACTTAAGAAGAAAAATAGATCATTATCTAGCGAGCACATGCTCAATGACACATGGCTTGTTGCTGGATTCATGTCCTGGAGACACCTCTAAAGCCCTAGCAGCCTGGAAACCAGTGCCCCACACGTAGAGAGCTGGTCTGGGATGGCTGGTACACGTTTCTATTCTGCAGGGTGTAGCTCTTCCAGATCCCACTTTGGTTCAGATTATCTTCTCTGGTCCAGCAGTGAGAGAGGTTGTTTAGATTCCCATTCTGGGGCCTGCAGAAAACATGCAGCCAGCTGCAATTTCACATCAAGGTAACTAGGGCAAAGGAAAAAAAAAACCAAACCCAACCAAACTGCAGCTCTGTTTGGACAGCTGTGGACAGAAGAAACATTTAGTCCAGCAAACAAAGGTATCAGGCACAAGAGCAGACCCTAGGTTCCTGGGCACAGTTGCCCCAGAGGGACTAGGACAGCTGAGTTGGCATTTTGAAGATGCAGCACCACGAGGGGCAGTTGCAACTAGACCACACAGGGCACCAAAAGCCCAGCAGGAGCTGCTTAGCAAGGGAGGTAATTCAGTACTGGAGCTGTGCAAAGTGGTGTCTGAGCAGCTCTTCAGCAGAGGGTCTGTGCCTGGCTTCCACAAAGATCTGCTTTAGAAAGTCCCGGCCGTGTTCTGAGATGTGGGAGGGGAGCTGGGGGTTGGTTGGTTGGGTGGCAATTTTGAAGATGGCTGCCATGGCTTCATACTCTGCCCAGGGTGGTTTTTCTGTCAGCATTTCCACAACAGTACAACCCAGGCTCCTGGAAAAGCAGACAGGAAAGTGGGGGGGAAAAAAAAAGAAGGAAAAAAAAAAGTGAGAATCGACTGGCACAATAACACAGTGTTCAGAGAGCCTCCCAGCAGCCAAGAGCAAGGTACAATTCTGCTCTGGGAAGAGCTGGGGGATGGTTGGTGCTCAGCAAACCCCATGTGTGCTCAGATTCTGAGCCAGACCTGCCCATGTAGCTGCTTTTTATGCTCTCAGTGGTGAATGCTGAGCCAGGGAGCCTGGTTTCCACAGTGCTCCTCACCACGCTGAGAGCTGGGATGTGCCATCTGCCCAGCTCAGGCTTTGCTCAGATCCTCAGCTCAGAAACATTTGCCTGAACAGCAGGGGACACAGGAGATGTCCCCTGAAGGTATCGTTTGACCTCCATGGATATTTCAGGTGCTGCTGCTGTTCTATCTCAAGGGCACTCACTGAGCTGCAAGGTAGGAAGGAGTTTCTAAGCAAGGGCCAGTGAAGCAGAGTGGGGTGACCCCACAAAGCCCAGCTCAGCAAAACCCCTCTTCAGTGCACAGCCTCAGAATGCCCATGTGGGAGTAAAAACCACCCCCTTATCTCCACTTCCCAAGAAACCAAGCAGCACAGACAGTCAAAAAGTCATTAAAGTCTTAACAAACCCAAACTGAGAAGGCAGCAAATGTAAACACCACCAGGGCAGATGCATCCTTAGGGTGAGGCCAAACTCCTGGAGAAGTTCAGGAGGCTCTGCAGGCTCCTTCAAGGCAAGAGGGGGACAGATGTAGCTGAGCCACCCTTCTGACACCACCACTTGCACAGGGAAGATGGGCTCCTGTTAGCAGTGCAGTGAGTGGGTTTTGTTCAGAAAAGATTAATTCCTTCCTCCAGGCTAAGGATGCAGCACAAGCAGTTAAATGGATGTCTATTACCCAGTGCTGTGTTTTCATCACATAATTCCATTTGAAAAGGCAAAACTGCTTCTTCTACCTTTAAATTCAACCTTCTTTTGAAGTGAAAAGCAAAGCCAGGCCATTTGCAGAGGCAGACTTGCACTGACTGCCAAGATGAGGAAGGAAAGGAACGAAATTCAGTGAATATGCAAGAACTGACTCCTTGACAGGGTTGAAAACCCAACGTGAACATTTTACACTGCTTTCCAGCCATTTCAGACTTACTAGAGGAGAGAACAGAAAATGCAAACCATGTGTGCTGAAGTGCTGGGGGTTTTGCTCAAGAGCAAGCAGGGCTATGTTATTGTTTAGACTGATTTATACCGTTGAAGCAGATCCGGTTTCTTGAAGATAATTCAGCAAACAGCAGGAATGTTTTTCATGTCAAATCACTCCAGCAATAACAAATAGCTCACATATTCTGCTATTTAGGAAAAAAAGCAAATTGGAGAGGGGCCTGCAGCAGTGGCACAGAGCCAGGTGGCTGGATTGGTTACGTCTCCCAGCCTCTCAGCCCTACCCCAGGCTGGAAAATTCTGACCCCCCCCCCTCCCACCCTCCCCAAACCTGACTGGGACTGGAGGAACTGGAGCCCGGCCAACGGCAGCAGCTCTTTGATGGGAATGGATCCATGTCAGCACCAAGAGGAAATCCACAACTGCATCAACCCAGGGGGAAGGGCACGTGTTCCATTCTCTCTCCCCAAGCAGCCCAACTGGGAGAGTCTGCAGGACTTAACTCTTTGCAAGACAGGATAGATTTTGACTGTTTCCACTCAGGCCCTGCTTAATGGGGGGGTCACAAACACACCTTTAGTCACTGTCACTTAGTTTCTCTTTACAATCTCACCTTTGAAGGCCTCCAAAACTAACATCTGGACACGGGACCATTTTGCTCTTCCCTTTTGATAGAGGCTGTTTCTTGGCTGTGCCAATAATAGCACAGCTACAGTTTCCATTTGCACATACTTCAGATCACCTCTGATCTGACCTGTACCTTTTGTGTTATTCCAGGTTTGGGCATCTTTCCTTTCATGTTCAAATTGTCTCCCTTTCATATCCAGTGTGTTGTAAACACAGCTCTCATTGTAGCACTGAATGAATGGACTCTCCCTGTCCAACCTCTAAGGGATTTAAGGATGGAAACCTCACAGCAGTCAGAAAATGAGCTATTGGTTTGAGGGAGGAATGACTGGAAGCTGGTGCTGAGAAACTCAGTGAGCTGTGTGTGGACACTGCAGAGCTCCTGCCTGCAGTTCAACCCAACTACTTTGAGTTCACCTTCAACTCTGGATCCAGAGGAGAATGTGATTTTGGCTACACAGCCAGCAGCACGGATATGTCTTATCTCACTCCAAGAAGCTGGAAATGGATCTGTGGATGGAAAAAGGGAAAGCCTCACCATACATCTGCTTTTCTTCCATAGCCTTCTCCACTGATCACCTCTGGGCTCATCCAATACGGAGTGCCAGTGACAGAACGGATGCCTGTTCCAGACATGCAGATTGTCTGCAGCCTTTTGCTGGCCCCAAAGTCCCCAAGCTTCACATTCCCAGCAGAGTCACGGAGAATATTGGCTCCTGGACAGAAAGGAAAGAATGGAGACAGCTGTTTTTCATGCAATCCAGCTGTTGGATCTGCAGCCCAACCCAGAAATACCCATGCTGCTGGTACACGACTGTTTCCCCATTAAGCCTCAGGTGACCTGCTGAACGTGGTGGCTTTAATTGGGGCTGTGGAGAAGCCAATTGCTAATGGCTGCAAATGGGAATCACTTCAGGGGGGAAAAACAGAAGGAAGTGAAGGGGGAAGGGAACTGAGAGCTGAGTCAGCAACATCATTGTTCCACTGCCTGTAAACAGCTCCAGCAGCCTATGTAGGGCCTCCAGGCCAATGGCTGAGACAGTTCAGAGCTGTGGAGAACAGGATTTTATTGGGATGCTGCTCTGGTGAGTGGAACAGTTGCTTGCTGGTCAGCTGGGTAACAGATGTAGCTCAGTGAGCCACTTTGAAATCCTACAATAAACAAGTCAATCTCCACTTTAGTTGGTCAGAGGTCCTGAACATGAGGCACCAGGGAAAAAAGGAAACTTAAGAGCTTAGCCTCTATGTAGAAACACACTAAGGCTTAGACACCAAAACCAATTTTTCCTCCAAAGCCACAATAAGCTCAAGAACTCCGTGTTGCCATAATCTGGTACGTGCCTATGTGAAATTCAAATAGAAAACCTGGTTTATAGAATAGAATAGAAATGCCCTGGTTCCCTGCTGGAAGAGCTGAATTCAAAATAACAAGGCTGTCCATCCAGCACCCTGGAGACAAGAGTTTGGCTTAGATGGGTGCAAACTAACAAATAACACAGCAGGTAGGAAATCAGTTGGTACAGAGCAGGGTATGAGGTGGTATTCAAGTATCAGCAGCTCATTTCTCTTTGCCAGCCTAGAGTGGTTGCAGTGAAGGCAGGAACAGGTGTTCATCCTGAAGTGAGCAATTCTGCATCCTCTAGAGCACAGAAAGAATAGTGTGGTGTCTTCCCTGTCTTGTTGACAGTAACTCTGAAGGAGACTGGCTGTCACCATGGGGTTATAATGGGAAAAGGAAGATTAAGGACTAATCAAGAGGCTCTGCAATGCAAGACTGGAGGTTTCTCACAGAGGAGGCAGGACAGTCAGAAGGGCTCAGGGTAAGCAGGATTGCCAGGAGCAGGCATGGAGCTCTTACAGCAATTGGTCTGTCTGCTGCCTGAGAAGTGGGACTTGGGCTGAGCAGAAGAAATAAGAAGGGAATCCACAGGGCACAAAGTCAGGTGACAACTCAGCCTCATCTTGCTGGGGTGTGAGACAAAGACAAGGAGTTAGAGAGGAGCATTCCTAAGAATTAGAGAATTACTATTCCTTGTTCTAACCAACTGCCACACTCAGATCCTGCAGAGGGAACCTCCCCTACGCAGCCCAGAAAAGGCCCCTCCCTAAACCCTGCCTATGGACCAAAAAGGGCTAAGTGAGCAAAGCAAGGTTGAGAAGGCCCAAGCAGGATGCTGAATTCTTAACACTTGGTTTCTTTTTGTTGCAGAGCTCCTTTAGCAGGTGGCATAGAGCTGATTGAGCAGCTGAACTCACCCTTTATGTCCCTGTGCACAATCATGTTGCTGTGAAGGTAGGAGACTCCCTCGAGAATCTGGCGGGTGTATTTCCTGGTGACGTTTTCTGTGAGGGCACCATAGGCCTTCAGCTGGTCCTTCACTGACCCCTGCTCCAAAAACAAACAGAAGGCATTGGCAAAAGACAAAAAAACAACCCACCAAAGCACAAATTTCACACTCCCCCTTTGATTCCCACGAGCTCTGACTGTGTTTTACACCCAGCTGGCACAGCAAGGAATTCCGGAGTCTTCTGAAGATGTTTTGGGAGGTTCTGCCCCAAGAAGCCCCCTTTAAGAAAAGCAAGGATATGGTTTGTGGAGAAAACAGCTTTGGGATGTTCTGGCTGCTTCCTCCATCCCTGAGCTGTGCTGGTTTGTAAAGATGAACAATAAAGAGTTCAGCAGATGGATCTGGGTTGAAAGCCTCTCTTTGCAGGGTCAGTTTTAGACTGATTTGCTGCACTGTGGGACTCTGCAAAGTCAGTCAGTACAATTTGGCCCAAGTCCTCTGAAATACTTTGGTAGAACACATCTGAACTGAAGAAAAGAACTGGCGTGACCATAGAAGTATTGCAAGTATGAGACACAGAGAAAAAACAAGGACATGGTTTGGGTACAAATATCAAGCAAGTGGTGGCATTACAACCCAGCAGGAGCCAGGGGCATCCCTATGAGGGTGGATTAGAGAGTTAGAGTGATCACAGCAACTCCTCAACCACCAGGAGCACCCATCTGACTTGATGAGCTGTGCCTGGGTGCTTGTGTCAGCTCTCACCCCTGGCATGTACTCCATGAAGATGGTCAAGGTCTTCTCTGCTCGGTCCCGTAAGCAGCCGTAGTACTGAACAATCCGCTCGTGCTGGAGATTCTTCAGCAGCTGAATTTCACACTCCAGGGCACTCACTTCCTGCAGATATTGAAGGAGAAAATAAAGTCCTGGCCCCGAGGCAAATTCCATCCCAATCAATCTGCCTGTGTCCCTGGCAGGATGACACCACTATTGCACTGCAGAGGTTGAATCCGAGGCATTGGCTCAGCTACCTCTTGGGGAAGGCAAACACTGTTAGTGTTTCATTTTAATCCTTACTCTGGAACAACCTGGTAAGGATTGGTGCAGAAGCCTGGATAGTTACACTTGCAGTATCATAAATGGATTTAACACTAGAAAAAACCCCAAAGAATTGCCAACAGTCTTTCTGTAGGAACCTCAACCCCCTAGAGAGCAAGACTCCAGGTGCTGGGATTTCCTCACTTCTTTTGTCACCTGGTCCTGTTCTGATCCACACTGAACATTACTTGAATCATCCTTAGAAAACAGCTTCCTCTCTTATTTACCTCAAAGAACGTGCAGCTATGCAGATGAAATTGATTCTGTGTTTTATCCCTGCCACAGACAACAGGGTATCACAGAGCAAAGGTACAAAGCCTATCCAACAGTTTCAGATTGAATCCCAGATGTTTACTGCCCAGGAAAAGTATCAGGTTCTTGCTGAACACAGGGAATGAACAGGCTGAACATCAAAGGTACTGCAGCATAAGGATTCATGGAAAGAGGAATGATGTTTTCCTCAAATTAGTCCCACTTAGCTCTCCACTCCTGCCACTGGAATGTACTGGGGTCACTTCTTTCACTCTGGGAGAGAATGCAGCTCTTCAAGAGCAAGGACCTTGCTGCTGCAGAGGGGTCTGGAACCAGAGGAAGATGCTTAATTGGGCAACTGATTGTTTAAGGTTTGGAGTTGCAGTGCCCTCAAAACACATTCCAGCCCATTCTCCTTTGGCTCTGAGTTATTGTCTGATTTACAGCAGAGATGTGGTAGAACATAGAACTCACCAAGTTAGGACTTACTTTGGCACCAACATTCCCTAATTAAATCTTCATGGATCAGTTATTTCATCTCAAATTGAATTTGTTCAATCTTGAGAAACACCAGCAAAGAACCTAAGAGCCATTCCAGCTGCATCCACAGTGCAGGGAGCTGTGCACTAACCCAGCATTTCAAGGTGCCCCTTCCCATCTCCACTAAATCTAACATGTCATCACAACACTGTCCTTCATTATTTTACACACCACAGTTCAGTTTGGTTTGAGAACAGGGAGAATTCAGAAGCAGGCCAGTAATTAATGAACTTGATACAGGACCTGCCAGAGAAGCCCAGAAAGTGAGTTTTGCAAGTGCATGCACCTTTTTTTGTTTAAAAAAGAAAATAGTGCTAACTCTTTCTGGGTTTAGTTTCATTCACATCCATGTCTAACCAGGAACACAGGGCAGTCTACTATTCCTCAAGTATCCTGGCACCAAACCAAAAAGCTGAGAGGGGAGAGCCAAAAATGAAGCCAGAAAATGGATTTTAGTTTCAGGCTGAAGTTAATAATACAGCAAAGTAATTTTGCAATGACTCTTATTCCTCTCCACACGACTTGAAACCCCAGTGCAAACTCATTTCGAGGACAGACAGACACAGGCACTTTACAGGCTAGTCTGGGTAGTGACTTTTAGAAGCTTTCAGGAGAATTACCTTGCTTGTTTCAGGACTCTCTGGGTCAAACTGGACCTGCTTAGCTGCAAGTTCTCTGCCTGTGTCCACATCATAGCACAGATACACACGACCAAAGGCTCCCTGGCCCAGCAGTTTCCCTCGTCGCCAGTTTATTGGAGCACTGGGAGCTGCAAAAAGAAGAGCAACAATTTCTCTTTTCATGATCCTGTTGAACAGGGAGCTTTTCAAAGCCCAATCCAAGTCACACTGGGATTGAAACAGGTATTTTGCAGGTCATTAAACAGATATGAGGCACTCCTCCAGTCTAAGGGAGTTAGTGCAGAGCTCTGAACAGAAGCCAACCATTCAGACCCTTGGGCTCTGCTGACTTGGTGTCCCATTAAAAGGAAACTGCCATACATGTTGCAAGGATATGCTCCAGCCAAGGGGTTCAATGAGGCTGATGAAATTTCATTCCATAGCATTGCTATCTTAAAAGATGGGGCATCAATTAAAGAGCATCTTCCACCCCTTGATCTGCAGTTCCAACACGTGTCAGAGCAAGAGGAGCTGGATCAGCATCACTGCACCAACCCCAGCCAGCTGGGAATAGCTGGGAAGATTCTGGGACAACCTGAAGGGTGTCACTTCTGAGGTCTTTGCCAAGCAATGGTTAGTTTGGGGTTCCTTCTCCTGTGGGAAGGATTTCACTGCAAGGCTGTCTGTACAGCAGAAAAAATACAAGTTGTAATTCCCTAGTAGAAAGTGCAAAGGTAAGCAGAGTGTGAGTACCTTCCTTACCTGCTCAACTATCAGAGCCTAAGAAAAATACACAGCAGAACCAGCAAAAGCAGCCACCTCCAGTAGCCCAGCAGGAGGTTACATCAGCTGGGAACAAAGAGTTCTCATTGTTCTGCTGCACTGGATGAGCAGCAGCCTCCTGACCCAGGGATTAACACCTGAGCCTAGTTTTCCAGGCTCCACTTAATACCAGAGTATTACTCCAAGCCCAGTGTTTCAGCTCTAACTCTGAAAACAACTCCACCAGACTCAGGCAGGGCAATGCATCCAGTGATGGTGGATTCAAACAAGAACCTCAACAGACAAAAGACAGGAACCAGCCATCTGGACAGTGTGAAAGAAAAAAGCCAACCAGAAGAGCTGAGAGATCAGCTTTGCTGTGTCTAATTTAATCAGATTTACTGCCAGTCAGTGTTTCAGTGCATTGCTTACTCTGCTGCACTAATGTCTTCATTTTGATCCTTAAATCACTCTATGGGATAGCTGAAGTTCATCAGTAATGATTTATGTTCCATTTCTTGGTTTACAGTATCAAGTTCCCCAAAAGCCAATGCAGAGATGCTATTAATGCTGAAGTAAATCTTCCTAACAAGGAGCAAGTGAAATAAATATCACCTCTAACTAGCAAAATAACCATAATCCACAAGCCTGCCTACAAACATCAATACATCAAGAAATATCATGTCAATGCATCAAGAAATAAACTTCTCTGACTTTTAAGATAGATCATCTAGATGAAATCAACTTTTCTTTTTACTTCTCAGGAGAATTTCCAATGTTTTCTAAAGGGAAGGCAGCTCCCAGAGGAAAAAGAGGAGCTGCTCTGAACCCACAGCCAGGTCATCGAATGGCTCATTCAGATCAAACAATGGGAATCTTTGGGGGCTGGAGCTCATCACTAAAAGCTTTTCTTTCCCTTATTGCCAGGAATTTCCCCTGGGGGTGGCCTTACACTTGGTGGGGATGTTCCTCTCCTGCACGCCCAGGGCGTTCTCACTGTCAGCGCTGCGCAGGCGGCCCCGGGGGTCCAGGTACTGCAGAGCCAGGCCCAGGTTCTCCCCGTTGGTGCTCAAGGAACGACTGGAAGGGACCAAGGTGAAAAGATTCCCTTGGTGACGTCGTATCCGGGGAAAAGTCCTCCTGCCTGCAGGGAAAAAAAGCAAAGGAGGTTTCCATAACCTGCTCAAGAGAAGGAGGTTGAGCGACAAAGAGATGGAGAGGGAAACAAAACAATCACAGAGTCACAGGGTGACAGGGGTTGGAAGGGACCTAGAAGATCATCCAGTCCAACCCCCCTGCCCGAGCAGGGGCACCTAGATCAAGTCACCCAGGAACAGATCCAGGCAGGGCTGCAGGAGACTCCACAACCTCCCTGGGTAGCCCCTGCCAGGCTCTGCCACCCTCACTGGGATAAAGTTTTTCCTTGTGTTTCCCCTAAACCACATTCTGGTTGGCTTCCATGGAGTCAAATCTGCTGCCAAACAGACAAGAGGCAAAGGTAATGGGTTTAAATTAGAGGAGATTTAGACTAGCTATCAGGAAGAAGTTCTTTCCCTGGAGGGTGGTGGATCAGTGGCACAGGCTCCCCAGGGAGGTGGTTGAGGCCCCATCCCTGGAGCTATTCCAGATGAGGTTGGCCAAGGCTCTGAGCAGCCTGGGCTAGTTGAGGGTGTCCCTGCTCCCTGCAGGGGGCTGCACCAGATGCCCTTTGGAGGTCCCTTCCAGCCCTAAACATTCTATGATTCTATGATCTAAGAGTTCAGGGATGGAGCTGCTGGAGTTCAGAAGAGCTTGAGATCATTCCCAAAGCAGAAGGGAAAGAACACCCTGCAATACCCTCCTCAGTGCAGCAGTGCAAGATCTAAACCTGCCTTGCAAAGCAAAAAAAAATCTGCTTTCCAGGCTGCCACACAAGCTCTGAGGCTTCTCAACAACTACAAAGACAGAAGGACTTTCTAGACAACGTGCCTGGACTTGCAAGTGAAAACCATGAAGGGAGATGATGACAACTTGCGTTTCTTATGAAACTTGGAGAAATTAATTTGCATAAAGCCATCTGAGGAACAGAGATGTGATTAACTCACAGGGAGGTGGTTGAGGCCCCATCCCTGGAGGTATTCAAGGGGAGGTTGGCCAAGGCTCTGAGCAGCCTGGGCTAGTTGAGGGTGTCCCTGCTCCCTGCAGGGGGCTGCACTCAATGCCCTTTGGAGCTCCCTTCCAGCCCCAGCCATTCTATGATTCTATGATTCACTGGTAGATTTTGAAGACCCAGAAGCAAGCCAATCCCTGAGGGAGGTCTCCACTAGCTATGACCAAGGCTAATAACTGTGCCCAGTGCTCAACTCCAGCAGTCACTGCTCAGCCTGGACAGCCCCAGAAAGGGTGAACAAAGAACCAACCATCGTGGGTTGCTATGAAAATGCAGCACCATCAAACTCCAAGGACCAGGGCACTCCCAGGCATTGCTGGGAAGCTCACTCCTGGAGGTTGCCATTGCCTCCCCTTCTTTTTCAAGGCTGGAATCATTGGTGTGAGGCCCACTCACCATCACTGTAGTCTTTGTGCTGCATGGAGACGTTGTAGCGCCGGGGGTAGGTCCCTCCCTTCCCTGCTTTGTCATAGATCTGATTCTCACGGTCTGCAGGGAGAGGCAAAGAGAGAAGTGAGGCTCTTTCCAAGTGTACCAGTGATGGAATGTTCCTGCAACAGCAGGTTTTTGAGGAAGAGGGCATAAATTTCATAGCTATTCAGTCAACATATCCCCCAGTCCTTCTGTTGATACAGTCCCAGTGAGCACGGAGAGAAAACAGCTGAAACTACCTGCATCAAATTATCTTTACACCAGACACTGACATACCTGAGAACTCCTGCCTGTTGTCAGGAAAGCTCTGTGCCCTTGACATCCTTGACTTCCGAAAAGAAGGACTATGAAAGAAAAAAGGGAAGGATCAGTTGTGTTGTCTTAGAGCAAAAGCTGCAAGGATTTGGAATCCAACAGGCAACAGCAGGTCCCCAATCCTTGTCCCTGCAAGAATTTCCCAGTGCTCTGCAAAGCTAAAGCCAGGCTAAGCCCCAGCTGAGCAGGCTGTTTCCCACTGTGGGCTGACTCCCTTGCTGCTCAGCTGGCACCATTTCTTCAGCAGGTCCCCAGTTTGTGGTGTAAGATCCAGTGTTTCCTTCAGCCAAGTGAAGTGGAAGGGTCAAAGCCAGGCTAAGGGGAAGAGCAGGGGACTGCTCAGGGGGGCAGTGGAGAAAGGGACCCCCAGTGATTAACCAGCAGGGGAAGAGCTCCTCTAGTGAACAATTCTGTGCACTTTCCTCTCTACCAGCAGCACATGGGCCTGACCAGGAGCATTCCTTACAACCCTCTTTCTCCCCAGTGAGCAGATCTCCTCAAGGAAGTCTAAGGATGGCCCCTTGTTTAGCAGAAGGTCTTTAACATCTCTGAAGAGCTTACACAAGCTCAGTCTGTGCCAAAGCCATCTTATTCACACTGGGGTTTTTAACCAGTGTAAATGGAGTAAATAACCAGGAAGAGTTTTTTCCCCCTTCACTTAGGGCAGGGAAAGGGGAGAGAAGGGCAGGCAAGAAATGAGCAGTGCCCTCCCCATCAGTAAATGACTGCAAACACCCAGGTTAACTCTAAGTGCTTCCTTGTGACTCTATAAACTGGAGGAAGTGACTGGCTACAAACCCAAACCTCAAGTGCTTGACATAAAACCACATCCTACCTCCAGGAATCTGCTTGGAGGAATCTGCAAGCCATGCTGAATCCCAGTATTACAGGTGCTGGGAAGCCATGGTGGCTGCTCAATAGGACCTACAGCTGCCCCCCCAACATCTCCAGCAACACCAACAGCAAAGAAAGGGAAGAAAAAGATCTAGAGCAGACTAAGACAAGCTCTTCCTCAAAGGAAAAACCCCTTTATTTACCTTTGGAATTAATATTCTATCTTGCAGGCCATAGGAATCTAGTGCAATGATCTATTTCTGTAACCTTAGATTAGGTTGTTGGTTTTGGGTTGGTTTTTTTTTTTTTTTTTGTTAAATGAACAAGTAGAGCCTTGTCTAAAAGAGATTTAATACCCTGCAGCCAGCAGCTCCTGGAGTCCTGGCTCCACACAGGCTGCATGCTTTAGAACTCTAACACAGAGCTACTGCAGCACCAGGGTTTGTTGGGGTATGGTTTTGACAGAACAGAAACCAGCTTTAAGACACTAAGAAATAGAATGGGATACAGAGAGGAATTATAGATGGAAATCAGAAGTTTAGATGAGTACAACTGGTGTTTTGATTGGAGAACCTAACTCCCCACCAGGCTGTACATTTGTACCTGTCTGCTGACCTGTCCAAGGACTGGCAGCTTCCTGACACTGAGTTTTCAGCACTGCTTAAGGGGTCCAGCATCTGCAACACAGAAGAAATCACATGGTAGCATCAGTTCATAGAATCAGGAGGGTGGAAA
>VYZU01013505.1:0-14680 GCA_013401355.1 Ceyx cyanopectus | reverse complement strand
TGTAGGCAACAAGCTAGAGTCTGGAAAGCATAGTCAGTGTGAAGAGTTGCAGCTAAGCTACTTATAAATAGGGAGAAATTGATGTTTCTGAGCAACCTAGAAAGTACGTGATGTTTCGGAGCAACATAAAAAGCATTCCTAGTAGAATGTAAAGGTTTCTTTAGACTACAAGATACATGTAGAATATTCAGTGTGAAGATTTGCAAGTACACTCCTTATATCGGAGAGAATGTGATGTGTCTGAGCATCGTAAAATGTGTTTGTTGTAGAAAGTAAAGGTTTCCTTAGACAACGAGATACATGGAGAAAAGCATACTCATTCTGAAGATTTGCATGTAACCTTCTTACAAGTTAGGGAGAACGTGATGTTTCTGAGCAACATAAGAAGCATTCGATGTAGGAAGTAAAGGTTTCTTTAGACAGTGAAATACATGCAGAAAAGCATATTCGGTGTGAAGATTTGCAGGTACACTGCTTATATGAGAGAGAACATGATGTTTCTGAGCAACATAAAATACGTTCATCGTAGAATGTAAAAGGTTTCTTTAGACAACGAGAGACATGCAGAAAAGCATATTCAGTGTGAAGATTTGCAGGTAGATACCTTATATGAGAGAGAACATGACGTTTCTGAGCAACATAAAAAGTGTTCCTAGTAGAATGTAAAGGTTTCTTTAGACAACGAGATACAGGCAGAAAAGCAAATTCTGTTATAAGATTTGCATGTAAAGTTTCTTTTGACAGAAGAGATCATGAGAACAAGAGAGCTTGCGCCCCATGGGCAACATTGTTTGCGCTAGAGCCTCATTTTTATGTTTAGGCGACAACCTCATTAATTATGTGTAAGAGTCTCATTATGAATGCATGAGAGACTCATTACATATGCGCGACGTACTGGTGGTCTGCACGTAATGACCAGCATTGACATCATCACGTCTGCGGCATCTCTAGTTCAGGCTGGTGCAGATGGACATCAGCTTGGGCTCCTCTGGTGCCATATCGGCACTCCATCCCTCTCTATGGTTCCCAGAGACCAGACAAGATCGAAACACAATGGTGAGAGTGGCCGTCTCTGTGGTGTCTCCAGTTCTCCTCCCATCTCCGAAACACCCCCACATACCGCACATGTGCGAAACTCTTTTTACGTATGCAACACGCAAATGGGCGGGGCCAGGGGGCTGCCTGCTGCTGCGCATGAGCTGAGATGTGGGAGCGGCCTCACTGACCATGTCCAATCCCAAATTCCTGGAAAACTCCTTTATCCATTAAATTATAAGTTATACTACATAACCTGTCTGTGTTGTAGGTCTATGGTGAATTTTGGGCCTGGGGGCACTGCCAAGGGGAATTATTTGAGTCTTGGAGGGCTTATTTGGGTCTGTGGAGGTTACCAGGAGGCTCTATTTGGGTCTGCGGGCATCCTGGATGGAGTTATTTGGATCTTAAGGGGTTTATTGGGGTCTGGGGGTGTTGCCAGGAGGCTTTATTTGGTTCTGGGGGCGTCCTGAAGGGGGGTATTTTGTTCTTAGGCCATTTATTTGAGTCTGGGGTGGTCGCCAGAATGCTTTATTTGAGTCTGGGGTCTCCATGAGGGGAGGTTATTTGGTTCTTGAGGGTTGTATTTGTGTCTGGGGGTGTCCAGGAGGGGGTTGTTTGAGTCTTTGGAGGTTTATTTGAGTCAGAAAGGCGCCCGGAGATGCTATTTGGGTCTTGGGGGGTTCGCCAGAAGGCTATGTTTGGCTCTGGGTTTTCCTCGGGGGGAAATTATTTGGTTCTTGAGGGGCGTATTCAGGTCTGTGGTGGTTGCCAGGAGGCTCTGTTTGGGTCTGGGGGCTACCTGGAGGGGGTTATTTGGATCTTAAGGGGTGTATTTGGGTCAGTGAGGCTCGCGAGGAGACTTTATTTGGGACTGGGGTCTCCCCAAGGGGAGGTTATTTGGATCTTAGGGGGTTTGTTTGGCTCTGGGTGGTCACCAGGATGATTATTTGGATCTGGGGGCATCCTAGATGGGGTTATTTGGTTATTGAGGGATTTATTTGGGTCTGGGTGGATCTCCAGGAGGCTCTATGGGAGTCTGGGGGCATTCTGGAGGGACATATTTGGGTCTTCTGTGGTTTATTTCGGTCTGGGGGGGCATCAGAAAGCTCTAATTTGGTCTGGGGGCATCCTTGAGGAGGTTATTTGAGTCTCTGGAGGTTTATTTGAGTTGGGGAGGACGCCAGGAGACGCTATTTGGGTCTCCGGGGGGTCTCCAGGAAGCTCTGTTTGGGACTGGGGGCATCTTGGAGGGGGTTATTTGGGTCTCGGTGGGTTTATTTCAGTCTGGGGGACTCGCCAGGAGGCTCTTTTTGGGTCTAGGGATGTTCTGGAGCGGATTATTTGGGTCTTGGGGGGGTATATTTAGGTCTGGAGAATTCACCAGAAGGCTCTATTTGGGTCTGGGGGTATCTTGGAGGGGGCTATTTGGGTCTTGGAGGATTATTTGGGTCGGGGGGGGGGCCACCAGGAGGCTCTATTTGGCTCTGGGGCATCCTGGGGGAGTTTATTTGGGTCTTAGGGGGGTATATTTAGGTCTGGGGAATTCGCCAGGAGGCTTTATTTGGGACTGGGGACATCTTGGAGGGGGTTATTTGGGTCTTGGTGGGTTTATTTCGGTCTGAGGGACTCACCAGGAGGCTCTATTTGGGTCTGGGGGAATTCTGGAGCGGATTATTTGGGTCTTCCATGGTTTATTTCGGTCTGGGGGGCAGTCAGGAGGCTCTATTTGGCTCTGGGTTGTTCCTAGAGGGAGGTTATTTGCATCTTGGAGTATTATTTGGGTCTGGGGGACTCACCAGGAGGCTCTATTTTGGTCTGGGGGTGTACAGAAGGGGTCTATTTGAGTCTTTGGAGGTTTATTTGAGTCGGGGGGAGGGCGCCAGGAAACGCTAAATAGGTCTGTGGGGGTTTGCCAGTGTCACGGTTTGGGGTCAGGGCAACCCCCAGACCAATAACAGACCACTCTTTTTTAACCCCCCTCCCTCCCCAAAGGGGAGAGAAAAGGAATAAGGGAGAGAGACTTAGTGATTAGAAAAAGGAACTAAAGCAATTTAATTTAAAAAAATGAAAATGAAGTATATACAAATATGTACAAAGCCAGTACCGAACCCAACCTCCCCCCGATGGTAATTACGTCACCCTCACGGACACTGTGGAGGAGCTGGACTCTGGCACCGGGTCTTCAGGATCAGGATCGAAACGAGAGAGCGAAAGAACAAGCAAGAGAGCCAAAGCAAGAGAGCGAGAGGAAATGAGAGAGAGAGAGAGAGAGAGAGAGAGAACCTCTGGACCCCCAAACTTTATATACTGGATATGACGTGTATGGGCTGGAATACCTCGTTGGTCAGTTTGGGGTCACCTGTCCTGTCTGCTCCTCCCCGCAGGTGTGGTCTTTCACTTTCTGCACCCCCCAGTGCAACACACAAACTCTANTTTGGATCTTAGGGGGTTTGTTTGGCTCTGGGTGGTCGTCAGGATGATTATTTGGATCTGGGGGCATCCTAGAGGGGGTTATTTGGTTATTGAGGGGTTTATTGGGTCTGGGTGGATCACCAGGAGGCATTATGGGGGTCTGGGGGCATCCTGGAGGGGGTTATTTGGGTCGTCGGAGGTTCATTTTGGTCTGGGGGAGCGCCATGAGGCTCTATTTGGGTCTGGGTGTGTCCTCCAGGAGGTTATTTGGGTTTTGGGGGGTTTATTTGGCTCTGAGGTTGCTGGCAGGAGGCTCTATTTGGGTCTGGAGGTGTCCCTGAGGGGTTTATTTGGGTCTGGGCAGGTCATCAGGAGGCTCTATTTGGTACTGGGGTCTGCTCAGGGGAGGTTATTTGGTCCTTGGGGGGGGTTTATTTGGGTCTGTGGGGGTCACCAGGAGGCTCTATTTGGGTCTGGGGGCGTACTGGAAGGGGTTATTTGGGTCTTTGGAGTTTCATTTGAGATGGGGGTGTGCCAGGAGACACTATTTGGGTCTTTGGGCGTTTGCCAGGAGGCTCTATTTGGCTCTGGGGCATCCAGGAGGAGGTTGTTTCTTGAGGGGTTTGTGGATGTCTGGGGCAGTCACCATAAAACGTATCTTTAGACAATGATCTACAGGCAGAAGAGGAAATTCAGTTGATGATTCGCAGCTGAATTTCTTCTTAGATAGCACGAGATGCTCCTGAGAAACTCAAAAGCGTTCATAGTAGAAAGTAAAGGTTTCTTTTGACAACAAGATACAGGCAGAAGAGTATACTCACTGAGAAATTAGCAGCTAAACCTATTCCTAGAAGGAAGAACACTTGATGTTCCCGAGAAACATAAAAAGCTGTCATAATAGAAAGTAAAGGTTTCTTTAGACAACAAGGTACATGTAGAAAAGCAATTCTAATAAAATATTTGCAGCTAAACTTGTTATAAGCTACAGAGAACTTGATGTTTCTGAACAAAAAAGCGTTCATAGTAGAAAGTAAAGACTACTTTAGACAACGAGATGCAGGCAGAAAAGCAAATTCAGTGAGAAGATTCGCATCTACAGCTTATCCTGGCTGAAGAGAGCTCAAGAGCAAGAGCGCGCGTCCCAGCGGCCACATGACGCATGTGCGAGAGCCTCATTTTTACGTATACGCGACAGCCTCATGATGTATGTGCGACGCACGCGCGAAAGGGTGGAGCCAAGGTGGGGGGAGCATTCCGCTGCTGCGCGTGCGCAGTAGTCACGGCGGGGAACTTACCACTCGCTGACGCAGAAGGAGACCGCCGTGTTGGGGATGCCTGATTTCGCGCTCCAAATCCACCCGGATACCGCGGACTGAGCTGCGGGAGCGACCTCGCCGTCCCTGCCCCCTCCAGATTCCTGGAAACTTCCTTGATCTATTAAATTATATTTATAAATATATAAATTGTAATATATAACCGCTGTCTGGTGTGGGCCTGTGGTGATTATTTGTGTCTGGGGGCACTGCCAGGGCGAGTTATTTGGGTATTGGAGGGTTTATTTGAGTCTGGGGGGGTTGCCAGGAGGCTCGATTTGACTCTGGGGGCGTCCTAGAGGGGGTTATTTGGAGCAGAGCCGCCCGCGCCCGGTCCCGCGTGAGCGTCTGGTCGCCCTCTCGGCCAATCAGGGCTGCGGGTTTCCCCCGGAAGCTGAGGCCTCTCCCCTCTCTTCCGCTGTCCCGTCGCCATGGCAACGCGGCGCGGCGGCTGGTGGGTCAGCGCCATGGTGAGCGGGACTGGGGCTGGGAGCGGGCTCCAGCGGGCCGTGGCGGCTCCCACCGCACCATCCGACCTCTCCTGTCGCACGCAGGCGTCCGAGCGGCAGAGCGCCGGAATGACGGCGGAGGCGGAGGAACGTAGCGGGAGGAGGCGGGCTGCCGGGCTGCGGGCCGCGCTGGAGCGAGAGCGGCAGCTGGAGGAGGCCGCGCTGCGGGTGAGGATCAGGGGCCTCTGCGCACATGCGACTCGGCCCCGGCTACCTCGGGCTGGGCGACGGCGAAGGGGAGGCGGTCCCGCCTCTGCCGGGGAGCAGTGCCCCGGCCGCTCCCGCCCGTCCCGCTCGCTGCCCGCGTAGCCCCGCAGTCGCCTGTTCCCGACGTGGCTCGTTCGGATTAGGCGGAAGAGAGCAAAAGCCGGAGAGAGCTGCAGATGGAGCGAGAGGAGAGGTTGGCGGCGGAGCTGGCCAGGCTGAAACACCAAGAGCTGAAGGACGAGAAGATGAGGCAGCAAGTGAGAGAGAACAGGTAACGCCTCCAAAAGCCGAGGGCTCTGTTCCCGCCACGCTGCCAAACGTCACCTCCTCTCCACCGCCTTTTGACCCAACCCTGGATGCACGGAGGTTGCAGCGTGAAGTGTTGTAAAGGAACAGAGTTTTAGCAATGCTGAAATTAGAGGGTAATTTATTTTGACAATGGGCTGTTAACGCTTTGAAGTGACTGGAAAAAAACTCTCCGCAAAGGTCTGTTTTTGAGAGTTCTTCAGGAGAAGGTTGTGCTCAGCGGGGGTTGCTCCCAGGTATCCATGAACAGTGTCAAGAGTGTTGGAAGTGCATCCAAGGGGCAGGCAGGTGTGAGGTCTGAACAGAGAGCCAGGACAAAAGATGGACTTGGTGACAGTTGTAGCAGAAGCAGAAAAGAATGTGACCTGGAAGGAAAAGTGATCAGGGGATCAGAAAAAAATTTTTAACATTTTTTTTTCCATCAGAGGGAAATGATCAACAAAACTTTTGTTTAGAATCGATGCTCCTATGATTGTACACTTGCACCTATCTATAATCCGTGGGTAGATGTGAATTCATGTGTCTATATACCTAGGTGTTCATGCCATGGTATTGATAGCATGTATAGAAATAGACTTAATTGGTTTGAAAACCAGCTTTGGTGTTTATATAGCTAGATGCTCCTGCCAGGGTATTGATAGCATGTAAAGAAACAGAGATAATTCATTTGAAAACCAGCTTTGTGTTCATTTTCTGCTTCTTTTCTAGAGCAGTATTTTTTCATCTAAAATTGGATTTTTCCCTGAAAAAATAATTTTCTTTAAAAAATGTTTAAATAATGATGGAAATGTAAATTCTTTCCTCTAAGTGCTTTCCTTCTGGTAATGGGATGCATTTTTTTCTCCCCAGTCTGGAGCTCCGGGAGCTGGCAAAGAAGCTGAGATCTGGTTATGTGAACAAGGAGCGAGCGGCGCAAGTGGCTGAGAAAGCAGCTCTGCAGGCTGAGGCCCTGGTAATGAGCACTCCCTTGGCATGGATGGTGCCCAAGGGCTCTTCCTTGGAAGCTGATCTCCTCCCATAATGGTGGTGCTTAAGCGTTCAGTGCTTTTTGGAAAGGAAGCAGCTCCAGGGAAAAGCTTTGCCACTGCAATCCAAGTAATGGGGAATTAAGCTGCACAGATGGATTTAGTTGTCATTTTACTGGGTTTGTAGCATTTATCAAAGTTCAGACTGACATCCTTTGTACAGTCAGTGCTTATGGAGGTGAATCCTCAGAAGCAAATGTTGTTGATATGATTAAACATGGAAAAACATCAGGAAGAATGATGTGTGAAATAGTCCTGGCTGTCAGGTCAGTGGCTCTGATGATGTTAACACTTTATGCAAATTACTGTAAACACAGTGCATTGGCTGAGGATGTTCTCCGTGGTGAATCCATGTTCCAGCCCTCCTGCTGAGGGTGTTGGAACACTCTACTGTCCTTTAAGTCCTGTCAGTTCTTGAGATATTGGGGTTTCTCTTCAAAGGTTCTCTTCTACTTCCTGAATGAAGCACATAAAGGCACTATATTTACAGATTGAGGTGGGAAACATCCTTTTTTTGTAGCTCCTTTTACTATTGTTGTGTATACTGTCTATGAATGTCATTTATACTCTGTGTATTTCCCTTGCTTAGTTGTATCAGAAGGAGCAAAAAGGAATCTCACCTTGTTCCTTCCCCCTGTAGAAACAGGAGGGTGAAATGGACCAAAAGATGAAGGAAGAGTACGAAAGGCTGATGAAAGAGGAAAGTTCTGAAGAACTGAGGCGAAAGAAGGAGAAAATCATGTATCAGCAAGACCTGGAGAAACAGCTGGAGGAACAGGAGAGGAAGAAGCAGGATGCTTACAAGGAGTTTTTAAGAGAGAAACTCATGATTGATGAAATTGTAAGAAAGATCTATGAGGAAGACCAAATGTTAGTTGCTTTTATTTTTTTCTTACTAATTTAAAATAAATCAACTCTTAACATTCTAAAGATAAAAACTTATATACGTTTCTTTCACAGACTAAGGCAGAAGTGTTTTATAGAAATAAAAAGTTTAGGAGATTGTGGTGCCATGAGGCTGTTGAACTTGCTTCTTGTTCTCTCTTCTGTTGGAGCATGGATAAAATAGAGTAGTGGTGAGGCTGAGGTGTACAGTCTGTACTCAGGATCAGGAGATTCCCTTTTTGGGGCAATTAATTCATAACTATTTTCAGTTTAGGTATCTTAATTTCCAGCAGAAGGGGTAAGGAGAGTAATTTAAACCTTAGTCTCTGGAATGTATTGTTAATGATGAGCCTATGGTCTGTTTAATGTTCATTTGCAGTATCGTAAATTAACTTCTTTTTTTCCCCATATTCTACAGGGAAAAACAGCTGAAGTTGGATAAAATGAGAGCCACTCAAGCATATATTGAAGAATTTAAAAAAGAACAAGCTCTCTGGAGGAGAAGGAAAGAGGAAGAGATGGAAGAAGAAAACCAGAGGATGTTGGCATTCGCTGGCGTTCAGCAGCAAAGAGAAGAAGATCAGCTGGCGAAAGCTCGAGACACTGAAGAGAGAAAACAGAGACTTCAGAGCATGGTACCAGAGATGGCAACCAGGAAAAATAGTGTGCATCCTTGCCTGGCTCTCAGCAGTCTTCCCTTCTTCCCATAGGTTGCCCAGAATCTGGAAAGAGAACAACGGGAGCGTGAAGAACGGGAACAGATCCGCCAAGAGCTGTACCTGGAGGAGCAGGCAGAGGCAGAGAGGAGCAGGGAGGTGGTAAGTGCTGCCCAGCACCCACAGCAGTACCTGGGTGTTTGTGGACAGTATCTCCCTGACATGGCCTTCTGCAGATACATACCTGCAGGGTTTGGTGCTTCTTAGATGCCAGGGTGTTTGTGTCCTCTGTCTGCACCTGAAGGTGAAGTGGAAGCAGAAAAGCATGAGGTCAGATGGAAGTATTGCTACTCCTCCAGAATTCCTGTGGAATTTGATCCGGGATGAAACTTGTATACAATAAGAACATCATTGTACATGCAGGAAAACAAAATTTATGGAGAACTTGAAGCTATGGGCAGACTCATCTGATTTAAACAGACCACATAGGAAAATTTAAGGAGAAAATGGAGCTGCTTGGAATTGCTGATACAGGAAGTCAGTGAGTGCAAAGGCAGCATTTCGGTCTTCCCCTTCATTTCTTCTGATACCTTTGGACACTCACTGGAGGGAACACAGAGCCTTTAGGGAGAGAACATCCCCCAGGCCATCCCTCCTGTCTCTGAGGGTGCTCTTCATGGACCCTGAAACCCCCATCTCCACAGCTCAGCAGTGCCTACAGGGTTGGTTGATGACACCAAACTGGGAGGAGTGGCTGACACAGCAGCAGGCTGTGCTGCCATCCAGAGAGACCTGCACAGACTAGAGAGCTGGGCAGAGAGAAATTTCATGCAATTTAATAAGAGCAAGTGTAAGGTGCTGCATCTGGGGCACAACAACTCCATGTATCAGTACAGGCTGGGGGCTGATGTACTAGAGAGCAGCTCTGGAGAAAGAGACCTGGGGGTCCTGGTGGACAGGGGGATGACCATGAGCCAACAATGTGCCCTCGTGGCCAAGAAGGCCAATGGCATCCTGGGATGCATTAAGAGAAGTGTGGCCAGTAGGTCAAGAGAGGTTCTCCTCCCCCTCTACTCTGCACTGGTGAGACCCCACCTCGAGTACTGTGTCCAGTTTTGGACACCCCAGTTCAAAAAAGATAGAGATTTGCTGGAGAGAGTCCAACGCAGGGCCACCAAGATGATTAGGGGAGTGGAGCATCTCCCTTATGAGGAGAGGCTGAGAGAGTTGGGGCTCTTTAGCCTGGAGAAGAGGAGACTGAGGGGAGACCTCATTAATGTTTATAAATATGTTAAGGGTGAGTGTAGAGAGGATGGAGCCAGACTTTTCTCAATGTCGTCCAATGACAGGACGAGAGGCAATGGGTGCAAGTTGGAGCACAAGAGGTTTAGGGTCAACACAAGAAAGAACTTTTTCTCAGTGAGGGTGCCAGAGCTCTGGAACAGGCTGCCCAGGGGGGTTGTGGAGTCTCCATCTCCACAGACTTAAGACCCGCCTGGATCTGTTCCTGGGTGACTTGGTCTAGGTGATCCTGCTCAGGCAGGGGGGTTGGACTAGATGATCTTCTAGGTCCCTTCCAGCCCCTAATATCTGTGATTCTGTGGTTGTGGGCTGCTCTGGGTTTGGTTTCATCCTTTGGATTCACCAAGTCTTGTCACTTGGGGATGTTTCTGGAGGCCTTCTTGAGCCCGTTTTGGTCTGTGAGCTGTCTCATAGGAAAAGGCTCCATTCTGACATGGGTTTAGGTGTGTTTAATGAATTTGAATGGTTTTCAATTCTTTTCTGGCACTATTTCCTAAATATTCTTGGTCAGTCAAGCAGCTTATGTAGTAACTTAGTTTTTGGAGGGGAAATTCAGTCCTTTTGAGTTTCCTTTGTCATCTCTAATGTATGTGAGTTTTAATTTCAACCAGCAAGACAAATGAAGGTTTTTAATACCCATATGGCCTGCTTTATCCATTTATTCACCTCATGAAAGAGAATGCCAGTAACTTTTTGAGTTCAGGTTTAAGCAGAACTGGTTAATTAACTGCAAATTTTGCAGATCCATTTGCTTTTTCCTATGGGCTCCCTCACTGTGGTGGTTTGACCTTGGCTGGACGTGGGGTGCCCACCAAGCTGCTCCAGCATTTCCCCCTCCTCCTCTCAGCTGAACCAGGGGGGAAGAAAAGAAATGAAACTCCTGGGCTAAGACCAAAGCTGTTAGTGAAGAAGCAAAGCAAGGCTGTGTGTGGAAGTAAAACAAAGATTTCTTCTCTACTTGCCGGTCAGACCCAGTACAGTCACACTCTTGTCTTTACTTGCTGGGGGTGCAAAAAGGTAACGCAGGCTGAGGTACTTGGCACTGTTATCTTTAGAGAGTTGTTCAGGACTCCTGTCTTGTTGTGTCACTTCATACTAATGGGAAGAACAATCTCATTTGGTTTGGACTGAATTGTGAGACACTTGCCACAGTGAATGATATCGGAGCACAGTGCTGGACACAGACTGTTGAGCTTAAATAACAAGCTAAAAAGTCATAGCTGCAGTAAATTTATTGCAAGATAATTAGATTGGCTGATTTTGATCAGAATTTTCCCAAGTGTGTTTAATAACACTGCATTTTGTTCACTTTCCTTTACAGGCAGAGATTGAAAAGAGACTAAGGCAACGCCTGGACTTCAGGCAAATGTATGAAGAGCAGGTTGCTGTGAAGAAGCTGCTGCAGCAGGCTCTGGAGGAAGAGGAGGCAGCCTTCAGACGGGAGATGTTGGCCCAGCTTGCAGAGGAGGCTCGCACTGAGCAGATGAAGGCTCACAGACAAAGACTGAAGCAGCTGGAACACAGGAGGGCTGTGGAGCAGCTGATCCAGGACCGGCACAGACAGCTGATGGAGGATAAAGTAAGAGTTGGCACCTTCATCTCCGGTGTGGACCAGAGTGGTTCTGTATGGGAACAAGGACTATGGGACTGTATGTGACTAGGGAAAGGTGACAGGGAAACTGCAGAGGAACTTGCAGGGTAGAAGTAGGCCCTTCTTTTTGGTTTGCTTCCCAGGAAAAAAGTGTTTTTGGAGTTGACTCTTTCTGTAGCTGAGGAGGTTTGTGTTGGCAACATCCCTAGACACCTGCCTACCTGACCCTGCAGGTCTCTCCAGCAGCCCTGGCATCAGCCATAGGCTGTTGTCCAGTTCAGCACCACTGATCAGTTCCAAATTCACTCCACAATATTTCTCCTTATGCTGTGGCAAAAATAAATGTTGACAGAGCTGAACCAGAACAGTTCCAAAACCTTGTTTGTTGTAGGATCGTGAACTCAAGGAAAGGCAGTTGAATGAGAGGAGACAAGAAGCCATCCGTGCAGTGGTTGAAGAGGAGAGACAGAAACTCTTGAAGGAACATGCATCTAAATTACTGGGCTACCTTCCTCCAGTAAGTGTGTTGGAAATGCTTGTTCCAGAACTCATCTTTCTCTTGGATAATTAAGGTGAAGTTGCAAGGCCGTGTCAATTCCTGGAGTCAGGGGATGTTCTTATTGTGTCAGCTCTCCTGGGCTGACCTCTTCCTTTTTCTTCTTGAGTTGGGAAGCAAGTGACAAAAATCAGGCTTTGGGCTCTGCTGCAGTGTTGGTTCCTCGTGCAGGAACTGCTGGCTGCTTAGCCAGCTTTTAAAGTAGGTAAATTCTAAGGCAGGGCTTTTCTAGCCAGAAAGGGGTCCAGCAGATCTGAAACCCTATTCCCACCAAGGCGAAGCTTGGAGAGCAGTTTCTCAGAGTGTTGGTGTCTCCAAAGTCTTCTGGTAACATGGAAACAAGGCCTTGTCTCCATGACAGTGCAATAAACCACGGTGCTTACAGGAGCCTTTCAGAGCTCTTTCTTCATCCTGGTGGCTTCGTGAGTTAAGAAGAAGGTAGAAATTACTGTTCTAGGAATATATGACAATTTATTTTGTATTATAATTAATAATTGGAAAGATAACTGATAGTGTGCAAATGAACAGAGAGCTGGTTTGGGGATGTAAAAACACATTTACATTCCCCCCCCTACTGCATTTACACTAGGGGGCAATTATCCAACTATTAAAGAGTAGACACTGGAAAACATTGTCCATACAGTGGAGTCTCATTTTTATTCATATATTACTATGCTAACATGTAAAATTCTGAGAGATTTTTCTATTGCAGATTAAATGAAGGATAACCCAATTAGGGAATGTTTCCCTATCCTTTTCTGGCTTGAATTTACTGTTGTAGGAAGTCTTGGCTATTTCAGAGTGTCCAAGGCCCACATCTGTTCCATGGTACTGATGTCTGACTTGGTTCATTTCTCTGCTTCAATACTGAATCAGGTGGTCTTACTATGTTACTTAACTCAGAATGGTTCCAGTGCCATCTAATTCTCAAGTCTCCATTATAAACACCATTTGTAATTTATTTTTTCTCTAAATGGTGTAAGGTATGTCCTGTGGGTCATGCACATTTTTAGCCCTAAAATTTGTATAGATTTTTGGGTCCACCTGCTTCCCTTTCTCAAAACCTAGGTTAGGTTGGTCCCTGTCAGTTAATTTCCAAAATAATTCCGTGGTATGGACTAATTTTGATATAGCTAAAGATGGAGATAGAGCCCTGCCTCAGCCAGTGCCTCCTGTCAGTGCAGTTGCTTGGATTTACTAAACCTGCTCCTCTGCTGGGCTGCTTGTGAGAGATCAATGAGATAATGTCTTGTTGGAATCTTTGTGTGAAGAGCAGAAGAGCTCCAGAGAGGTGCACTGGTCTGAACCTCAGAGCTGGTTCTAGGTCAGCACCAGCTGCACCAGTCTGGAACTCCCCTGCTGAACCTGTGGTGGCTTTCAGGGCTGCTTGTTTCAAGGTGACACTGGGTATGAGCTATTGCATTCACTCAGCAACCAGAACAACTCCTCTACCTGTTTTACCTCTGCCTTGTGTCTCCTTGCTGCAGGGGGTGTTCAGAGATGAAGAGGACATCAACATGCTTGGAGAGGAGTTCAGGTTGGCTTACCAGAAGAAGTAAGGCCCCTTCGGGAGAGGGCTGACGTTCCTGTGTTGCCACTAGGTGTCACCTGGCTTCCAAGGAAAGCTTCCACTTGCTGTTAGCTGGGATGAGCTTCTTTTAAAGATCATCTGAAGTCTCCATTTCGAGACTGGATTTCTAAACTGAGATGCAGTTTGTTTTATTGAAGTGTATGTTGTATTTTTCCTCAATAAACCCTTAGGGAGGTCTCAGTTGCTCTCAGTGCTGTTGCAACCTCAATGTTTTCTCTAGCAGCTCTGCAGGAACCTCAGCTACTGCAAATTCACCTGTATTTCACTCAGGATGACCAGATTCTCTTCAAGATGATCTCATTGCTGGTTCTAATGGAAAGGCTCATCTGCAGTGACCTCACACACCTGAAATACCAATCCCAGGGTAGTTTGTCTCGCCCCAGAGGGGTAGGTCTGAGTTGTCTCATGGCTAGTTCATGTTACTTTGCTGGTAGGATCTGAGCAGAGACATTTTTTGAGGCCAGAATCCCCATTTATACCTTTCTTTCAGTGCACAAACACACTCTGTGTTCCTATTTAATTACTCTGAGGGAGGAATCCATTGAAGGTGTGACGGAGGATCCTTCATCAGCACAGCCTTTTACTGCTCCTGGTCATTAATGTGCACATGATAACCTCAGCTTATCTACTACTGAGTTTTTATCTAGTTGTTGATGATAATGTGGACACAAACCCTTTAAAGGGTTTGGTGCTTGTAGTGCCCCTGTGAATATGAAGCCATCACTCCTGACTATCCCAAAGCAGCAGCTGATGTATTTCCAACATACAACTGTATCAGATCTGGAACCTGTCTGATAGTGAGGGCAGGTCTCAGGGCTGTTTTGCCAGACAGGGTGTAAGAGTCATGGCCATTGCTGTACAAGAGCTGCTGGGGCTTAAATCAGACCCCAGACATAGGAGCGTGGAGAGATCTGTCACAGAGATCAGTTTTCCAGCCACATGTTTTTACAAGGACATGATCCACTCAACTCTATCACTGGTTGATTTATTTCTGCTGTAACAAGGAATCTTCTGAGCCTAAACCCCAATTGCTTTGGGCTGAATGTTGCCTTAGATCTAAGATGTAGCTTGAAATGCTAAACTAGAGCCAACAGCTACCCAGGTTCATTCCTTTGGACTGTTGCCTGCAGGGTCTCATTTCATAGTGGCCAGTTTGGCCTGGAACTTCACTTGCTATTTCATAGATTACAACACAAGATATTTGGCCTGTAGAATTTAAATCAACAGAATCAATTCCCTGGGTTCCCCTGTTCGTAACAATTAACAAGTGTCGCGGTTTAGGGTCAGGG
>VYZU01013499.1:31731-67660 GCA_013401355.1 Ceyx cyanopectus | reverse complement strand
CCCCCAAAAAACTCCACCCCATATAAATATAGCTGAGAGTATATGTTCAATCTATACTTAAAAATCTCTAGTAAAGCTCAAGACATGGATATATGTGGAGAGTAATGGAATGAAATTAATTCAGCTGAACATTACTTGCCTTGCAAATGGCTGGACTTCCCAAGTGGCTGTTCAATGTGTCCAGGAACAACAACGTGACACAGGCAATGGTACTGACCATTTCCAAATCATCAGGTATGATCCTGAAGTCATTCAAAGCAAGGTCAAGCTGTGCCTACATCATTCAGGTATAATGCAAAGGCTATTTTTGTTTGTGATTGTTTCTGAAAGATGAAAGCACAGGAGGCCTTCCCAAATTTTGTGAAGGTATGATCCAAGACCCAAATGCCATACAATCAATATTTAGCAGCACCCAGACATTAAGGTTTATGAAAAGAAAATAATGAAGCAAAAGGAAAGAAAATAAATGATCAGCAGTATAAAGAGGAGCTTATTAAATAAGAAAGGCCTAAATATCACAGTGTACTTATTCCTTTCTCCACTTAATTTCACACAGAAGGCTGAAACTGGCTGTTAAGGAAGGCAGAGAAAAATGGGAGTGTGTTTTTTACTGAGGGTCAATTCTAGGAAGCTCCAGGGAGTGATTAAATCAAAAGCAAGAGAAAGAATACCTGTAAGGGGTGCACTAATCTACCTATATGCCAGCTGGGGCAATCAGCTATCTAACAGTGGTTCTGGGCTACAGTGAGACAAATCAGTGCTAGTGTTCATGCCAAGCCACAGATACCACACTCAATTTGTTAGGGAATAACCCCAGGTCTTTCCAGCAAAATATTCACTCCTTCCATATCCTGTCAGTGAGCAATATGGAAAAATTTCCCTCTAATAGGTGAGTGCCATGTCCTGAAACACGACTGGGAAACTACAGCTTGTACTCCATGCGTGAAAGTACTGGACAATTAGAAACTCATCTGAACCATGCAGATTGTCTGCTCAGGAGGGTAGACACTTACTTAAAAAGCATGGAGGAATTTACTCTTTGAAGTATACAGCTGTTGCCATTTCAACCACAGAGCCAAGTTTACATCCATGACAGTCAAAAAACACAGCACAAAAAAAAAAAAAGATATCCAGCTTGCTAATTACATGACTAATTACATGCAGTAGCTGAAGAAAAGGAGACAGAAGGAGTGTCTTGGAGAAGTTTCTATCCTCTCTGGCTGGGAGGCCAGGATGTTTTCAGTAAGAGTGGGACTGCTAGTTCTCTCCATGATGCCCACCTCCCTCCACATTCCACACAAAACCAGGAACATACTTCTCTCCCAGAGGAAAGCCAGGATCAGACTCAACTGGATGTTAAAAAGCACATTAGTGTCCATGCTTATTATTTTTTGAGCTACCAGCAAAGGCTCTAGAGATGTGTTTTTCTTATTACCTCGCTAAAAAACTTATGCCTTCTAGACACTCCAGTGACACTCTGACATGATGCACTTAACACAGTCCACTGAACTAATGATAACAACCTTCTGCTACACAGTTGTTATAACCTTGATTGAACTGACCTGCTGCCTATTTGTACGTCACCTCAGAGCTGGATGATCTCTTCACTGTTATGCTAAAATCAGTAAAACAAGATTAAGACCATCCAAGAACAAACAACCTTAACATCGCCACATGGCTCCAGTTCAAATCTTAACAAAATCTCTTTGGCAACATCCTCGAATCTGTAGATTGCTTAGTTTGACCAGAAGAGCACAGGTCAGGGTAGGTGTCTCTCCACATTCATGAGGCTGCACAGGTCTAAAGTTGATGTCCTAATTCCATCTGTGTATGTGATGGACAAGGAACAGCCTATTGCATATCTGGCTAGGTAGTGCATGGTGTGATTGACACATTGCTACTCAGCAATAATTTTAACAGTGTGTGTTGGCCTAATAACTGTTTATTGCACAAATATTTTGATTAAACAGACTGTAAAGAAACAATCAGAAAGGAGGAAAAATGACTTGAACTCAGCCAGCCCTGCAGTTAGCACAGGACAATGGGAAAGTCATGGGCTCACAGGAGTCTGGTTCAGCTTCCTGCAGGGCCTACTGAACTGGTTGAGAAAAACAGAGCCAAAAGTCTGACAACCACGAAGCACAAATGAACTCTGGCTGCATCAACAGGACTCTCTTTTCAGAGCCAGGGAGATCTTGGGGAGCTGTTCAGGGGCACCAGACCAAGACTCAGGCATTCGCTGTAGTGTCTGCAGAAGCAAGACCTGTCTCAGTTGCCAGAGGGGCAGAGCTTTCTATAACTTGGAGAATGGGGAAGAATTGCTCATTTTATAAATGCTTTCTGGAAAAGCAAACAATACTATAGTTTTGAGAAAGCAGTTTTGACATTTTTTGAGCATCATTTGTCATGCTACCCTTGAGTAAAAGTCCACAGGCATCCAAACTTGTCTGGAGGTTTTGGTGAAACCATTCCTCCTCATACTGCAGCTCCTGGCAACTCTAGGAGAGATGAATCCCAAACTTTTGAAATCTCTTAGATGGCCAAGGCTCAGTGTGAGGCCCAAGGTGAGATCAATACGCCGTTGCCACTAACAAACTCTGGCAGAACTGTGGATGTAGAGGCCACCCTCTCAGACCTACAGCCCAGCTAGTCCTGGATCACCCTGGTCAGACACTGGAGTGGCAACTCCTCATCTTTCCTGTCAAGTAAAGCATGAGACAGTGGCTGATGTCTGAGCAAAATAATTTTCTTCTCCTCTTGTGGGTTTAGCAGCCCATCACAGTCCTAACACTGGAGAGGCAGAAGTGTTGCTAGTCCTGCAGTCAGCACTGGGACAGAATGTGCTTGATCAGAGGCACAGGGCAAGCTTATACCACCAGGAGAAAGCACTGCCTATTGCTGTTGAAAAAGGTAATGCCTCTTGCTAGGATCTAGTATCCTTTGCTTTACTGAAATTAAGTTAAACTAGCTTAGGTCACCTGAAATCACATTTAATCTATTAGCACACTGATAATTTTGCATTATGTTTGCAATGGGATATGCACCAGGACTGCTCAATTCCTGCCTCCCAGCTCCAGGGCTAATTGTGTATTAATTAATATTACTAAATTAGTATTGCTAATGTATGTCCTTCTTGTGATCATTTGACATATCCTCACAGCATTGCTTTTCCATGCTGCATTTCAGGACTAGCCATTCTCCTCCTCCAAAACCAAACTGCTTATTTAGATGAAATTTCATTGAGACTTCTGTGGGCATTATAGATGTGCACCAGTAAGAAAGAACACAGCCCTTGCTGCATGACAGCAAACACTCACTGGCTTATGAATATGAGAACAAGTGACTGCTAGGTCATATTTAATTTACCCTTACCACACTGACCATAATTCTGTCTAACCAGAAGAAAACATTGCATGATAGGGAAAACAGGCAGACCACAAACTAAGTATACACCACAAAATCCAGTACATCATGTTGAGTAAGCAGATGTCACTGTAAGGAAAGCACAATACTGTAGGTACTGAAAAAACTTCAACTGACATCTTCATTTCTTTACTTCTATCAAAATTTCTCCTTTAATGGATGGCCTCATGATCACCTTTTTATTCTTTTAGATGTAAAATAGCAATAGTTTGTGTCTGCAATTTTCTGAAGGACATTCTTCTCCTGTTCAGAAAATCTTATATGTTCTTGTTACAGGTTAATTAATGTTCATCTAATAGACAATTTCTTACCAATAACTGATGGGTTACTTTAGAGAAGGTCATATATAAAGAAAACAACATTTAGCTGAAGAAAGAATCAGCAGACAAAGGTTTGTCAACCTTAGATAACCTAAGCAACACCTCGTTTCTTAGCAATAAGATAGTCTTGAAAAGCAGTACTAATAAGGGAAGAACTGGCCATAAGAGCCATCTTTTTCTCTTCTGTCCACAATTGCTCGTAGAAATACAGCTCAAAATCTTAACAGGGAGCTGGATGCCAAATACCTCATTCTTTGGATGCAGAACTTGAGAAATATTACAGGACCCCCCAGTTTTAAGGGGTCCTCTCAAAAATCAGTCTTTATTTTGGACACCATAAGCTATGCAGCAACACTAGTCAGATGCTAAGATCTTGGCTAGAAAGTACCTCTTCACATAAGCAGTGTGCACATCTTCACAACAGGACCCCAGTCTGCTGTTTGTAATGCTTGGCATTCTAACCTCAAGTAAATGCACCAAGTAATCTGCAGGATATGTCTCTGAGCATGTTTACATGGTAATAATGATGTTAAAGTAGAATGGCCATATGATTTATTATACCTTGTGAAATAAAGCAAAGCCAAACTCTTCCCAACATGGGAAGTACCATCATAGCAGAAAATGGAAACAAGAAAAAATTAAATACCACCCAGGCCTGGTTCAAACATGCAAACTTTCTAATAAAATATCAGAACCAGATGCTGCTAAAGATGAGTGATAATTAAAGAAGATAAATTAAAGAAATGTTTTTCCAGGGAATGACTCTACTGCACACAAATTGATTCAGCATGGGGACAAAAATATAATAAAATTACTGCTGCTGCCTGTTTTCAAAAGTTTCCATTAATGATTCAAGGCAGGTTCCCTGCTAAATTCCCTCATATCCACGCTCCCTCTTTGCCTCTGTTGGTTTAATCTTGGTGTGGTTTAGCAGAGTGAGTGGAGGACTGAGTGCCAGGAACTTGGTTCCAGCACTGACTCACTGTGTGGGCTCCCTTATGTCATGCTCAGGGCAGGTCAGCCCTGGAAAGCACATCTCTCAAAACAGTCTTGAGGGGTCCAGAGCCTGATGGTCTCCTCACTCCCTGTGTCAGATATGCACAGTTCACCAGAGGTTTTCCTTGACTGCCAGTCCAGCAAACTGATCTCTGGCTAAACTGGTGTAATGTGATTTCTTTTTTTTCGGTCTGGTGTCTTAGCACAAGAAATGAGTATGCTGGGAGCCAAATCATGTAGACACCTGTGCAAACTCACAGCAGGAAACATGGCTGAAGAATTGAAGATTAAGGGTGGATTCAGCAGACCCGCTAAGACCACCCTGAAGCTACTCATCTTAGCCCAGGTTGATGTTAAGCTTCATCTTAAACACAAGGTGATGGTTAAGCCTCTCAAAGACTATTAATTTCTTCAGACTTCTCACACGCACAAAAATGCCTATCCAATTGCCATGGGCATTCTCATAGCAAATGAAATAATGTGCTGCACCAGGAAAGGAAAAGGCTAAAACGAAACCATGTAAATACACGGCCTAGTTCTTTTTAGCCACATGTTCCCCAGGCTCCCAACCTCTGCAAATGTCTGTGAGCAACAGTGTGGTTTGCAGTGTGCCTTTAAGGTCAACAAATCTGCCCCACACTGCAGGCTGAACAAGGCTTCAGACACAAGATCAGGTTCCCCTGGCCTAACGAGCTGCGAGGCTGCTTCCCTCACGGGGAGCGCAACGCGAACCTTCGGCCAACCTCAACCAGCTCCGCATCCCTGGGCTCCCACCTCCCACTCCCGAGGGTCCAAGTGGACCCGTGGGACAGATCACTGCAGTTTGGTGGCCACACTCCAGCTTGCTATGCCAGGGTGATGCAGCAGCGTGCTTCGCCTGCACACCCCAAAGCAAAGAGATGCTTTGGAACATGTCCAGTTCATGAAGGACGCTGGGCCCATGGCTCCTTTTCCTGGATAGCCCAGGCAAACTGAATGGACGAACACACACAGAGTCAAGAATAGGAATAGGCCTCTAGAGCATGCAAACTCCTAGCTATCTGCAGATATTTTAGCTAAAACTGGGCATTTATTCTCCATTCAAGACTCCGTGAAAGCTAAATGTCCACAGGCAGCCCCACGGACAGGGACGAGCCATGGATGCCACTAGGTAGAGGTGCTTCCAAAACAGTAACAGTCATGATCTGTTGGTCAAGCTCAAAGAGAGAAGGGAACTGCTGATCACACACAAATCTCACTTGATTCTCTGAAAAGTACATTGATTAAAACTCTCTACACCCTGCAAACCTTTGAACTTGAAATAAGAAGTATCACATCTCATAGGGAGCCTGGTGTAGCAGCCTTCACTACTGATGTCACAGGGCATCTGCCACCAAGTCGTGCTTCTTGCCTGCTGGACAAGCTTCCCTGGCAAGGTTGGATGTGGAGAGGAAAGAAGAAAGAGGAAAGAGGAAAGGAAAGGGGGAAAAAAAAATAAATTAAAAAATATATAAAAAAGGAGAAAAAAGAAAAGGGAAAGGAGTCACAAATCTGGGTGTGTAATTTATATATGAGGGAAAGTTTAAACCAGTGTGACTGGCAAGAATACAATGTTACTAAAAGCCACAGACATGCTAATTGGAGAGTCATTTAAGTAAACCCTATTGATCTTGTAAGTCTGCCAGTTTTCAATTTTCACTTCTGCTTGAAAACAGCTCAGAAAATACAACTTAACCAGAAACTCGTGATTGGTGACGCCTTAATCCAAATTTTTAGCAAATGTAACTCACCTATCTGCCACAATGAGTTTTAGGTCTCTGAAGAATAACCACCAGAGACCTGTGACTCTTCATGCACACCACTGCAGATGTGGGGTAATCCAAATGGCCAGGCTTGGCTCAGATGTTTTATGCAGTTCTCACAGCTGTGCCCAGCACAGGAGTTCTGAGCTGCTCAGAAATTTGACCTACAGCATCATCTCACTGACAGTAAATTAATATCACTGAAGTCTTAACAGTTCAAAGATGAGCTTAGTATGGCAATTCACATAAAGGAACAAAACAAGAGAAGCTTTTATCCCATTATCCCATTCCTCCTTTATCATTTGGGCTTTAGTTAAGTCAAACTTGCCTTAACTAAAGAAGTGGCCAAAGCAGATATTCCTGGCTGCTCCCTCTGCTCCTCTGCCGTGGTTAGGAAGGCCTCATGCTCCCTGAAAGAGCCACCATCAGCTGCTGGGTGATCCTGAGCTGCAATACAGGGATGGACTCCTTCTCCCTCTCAGAAAGAGTGTCAGTAAGCAGGCACAGGCTTTCCACATTCTTAAGCAAAATATTTACTTTACAAGCGCTGAAACAAAATTTGGAAAAGTGAAGCATAATATTTATTTTGACAATGTTAAATCGCATTAAAGTTGAAAGTGAAAATTAGATGCATGCACATACACCAAGGGCATTATCCACTAATCAAAGGAACATAAAAGAACTGGAAAATACCCTCCTCTGCTGCCACTAGAAAAGTTGGTCTGGACTAAATTACAAACAAAATGTATAATTAAGCAAGCTATTATTATCCAGTGTCTTAGCAGATGCTGACCTCATTTATAGTGATTTGGATAAGAATTCAATGGAGGTTTGACTTCACAGCTGTGTTCATGATGCTTTGAACCTGTTGTACTGGCCCAGAAATTCCCAGCATGTTATCACTGATGTCTAAATGCAGGGCTTATGGTTTCCTATCATCCTTGGCTGCTGACTGAGGAACTTTTATTTAGCTTCTTAGGAAAGAGAAAATGGCTGCACTGATCTGTCAGCCAGACTTTATACTGGAAGCCTGTGTTTAATTACTTTGAAGAAGCTTCAATATTCCACCAGTACAAGAAGGGAGGACCTTCCACAGTTGTGTTATTCTCTTTTTTTTTTTCTTCTTTTTAAATTATTTTTGAAGGTGTAGGTTTGTGGCTTAGTTACTGAAATAATAATTCTGTTGGAAATATCACTGGCGTGAGAGATGAGCTGCCATAGTGTTATGGGCTCAGTAATTTGTACATGGAAATGAGGATCCAGAGGACAACATGAACATCAGTGGCCCGAGGAGCTTATGATTAAAACATGATGCTGAGCTTTTATGATTTCTACAGCTAATTAGAAAGATTTATAATCATCTAACAAAAAAAAAACCCAAGACTGGATACAGTGATAATCTTTATTTCCACTTAGAGCAGAAAACTACTGAGTTTTAAAATAGCAGGGAAAGGGAGGAACAAACACCCTTATTTCTTCACTTGCTCATGATTTAGCCTAATTGCTTCTCTCCATAGGATTAATGGGTGTCTCTGAGGTGGCAAGCATGAAGTCTGTGACTTATTCACACTGATGGCAATACCTCATTGATTTAATAGAGAAAATGTTTCCTGCTGTTTCTTTATGGCTTCAGTCTAGCACTAGTTTTGTTTTCCAGCAGCGAGTTGGGGGAATGTAAAATGTCTGAAAAAGCCACTTCCACCAATATACACTTAGTCCATTCTGTTCCCCAGAGATGCAAAAGGAAAAGGAGGGAGCAGGGGAAAGAAATACCCAGCTAGTCCATAGAGGAATGAAGGGCTTAGTCTGCAGCATAGACCCACGAGTGCCCCTGCTAGTCCCAGGAGGGTTTCTGGCCAGCAGTGACTGCACGACCTGCCTGGAAAGCCCACAGTGTGCACAGAGGGGCTGTGTGTGACCCGAGAGCTTTCCCTACAGCTTCTGCCTTTCCAGAAGCTCAAACATCCTCACATAATCATGGACTGGGAAAAACCTTGGCCATTGTGTAAAACTCTTCTATTCTGCCTGGACAAACCTTTCAAGCATCAAAGTAGACATTCTCCAGATAACTTGATTGCATGGACATCTCATTGCATAGGATAAGCCTCAAAGTGTAGATGATAAAAAAACCTAAAGCTTTTGGCAAAGGAATTGCTCCTCTGAGCACAAAACTACATGGAGGGAAATGTTTAGTGCCTACAGCTATACCAAGCAATCCTGGCCTTCAGAGGGCTGTACTTCATTTTTTATCAGTTGTAAAGTTCTAGTGGCAGACAAAGCATCACGTGTCCATGGAAAGTGCTTTGACCATTCTCTATGTTGACACAATGTAATAATTAAAAATACATTGTCTTCTTACACAGTGTGACCACAACAGTTCATTTATAAAGCTACATCTATTTATACTGGAGCTGTGTTTCCTCAGCTTAGAGATATACAAATACTAGTCTGCCATGCTTAAGAGTATCCTAGCATTTTATTCTTTTTTAATGAACCACTGTCATCACCTCCTCCAGCAATTTTTTTTTCTTGTTCCTCTATTCCTAGACAGTTGGCTTAAATGGGTATAGTGGGATAATTTCCACTCCAGTGATGGTTTGGCACTTATGTTAAACAGTGCCCCGTAGCTGGCACATCCTTAAGACATAGAGTTTGCTGAAGCTTATGGTGAGACTCACACTGGAGTGATGCCATACTCTCCACTTGAACCTCCAAAATCTAGGACACCAGCTCACTGGGACACCAGCAGAGCTAGGGTTAGTATTAGCAGCAGCAAGAGGAGAGTAGGGTGGGGGGCAGCCCCTTCTCCCCCCTCACCCTCCAGCACTGGGAGCAGAGTCTGCCCAGCCTCTTTACAGGTGTGCAGGGAAACAGGGGAGCAACAGGCTGCCAGGGCTCTCCTCCCAAGCATGTGCACTCCAGATGTGCCAGGAGTGAAAGCAGCCAATACGGAATATTATTTATAATAACAATAATAACAATATTAATAACATAAGAACATCTGGTAGTGGGGTTTTTTTCCATCTACCATTTGGCTGGAGGCAGAGCATCCGGGTGACATGACAATCAGCATTTCTGTTTTCAATTTAGCCCCAGCTCAGCTGCTGCAGTTAACTCGGAGATGGGCGCTTCCAGGGACGCATCCCTGGCTCCAGGGCTCGGCCAGCCCCACAAGTGTCACTCCTGTCACTGCTGACAGAAAGAGCACCTCAAATAGTCTGAGTTTGGTTTTCTTTTATCAGCTGTTTCAGAGGTTTTGGTTTTTTTTACACATCCATGGCTCCTTTCCATCCTGCCCTGTGAGAAAGTTACTCAACTACAACAGTGTGTGGTTTCAGACAGAAAATAAAAGCTATCTGTTTTGAAATCAAAGCAGAAGTGGTTCTATTGCACATTTCACGCTATTGAAAGTATATTTGACTAAATAGATATTTAAACCATTTTGGTATTGTTTTCAGTTTTAAGGCTTTCAAATGCTTCCAGTAAATATATCACATCCACCTACAAAGAGTTCAGTTCTGACACGCAAACAACATCTATCCTAAAAAAATTAGTGCTGTGATTAAGAAACAGTCCTCTAGCTTTTCTTTCTTCATTATACTGCCAGAAACCTAAAAGCAAAATTCCCATGGAAGCTGCAGCTGCTGGTACTGAAATGCTCCTAGTTGTAGTAGAAATCCTTTTACCCACCCTGCTCATCATTAGTGTCTTCCAGTAAGTTGTAGGCTGTGGTGTTGATTTCTTTGAGATCTAGTGCACAGAGGGTGGATTCCTCAGTCATGGCACAGGCTTCGCTTCAAAGAAGGTAACACATTGTGCACAGACTCTCATCTGCTATAAATTTACACAGGTTGATGACAAACTTAAAATGTGCACTATTAAAACTTCATGTTCAAGAATAGTGTTCATTTAAGTATTCAAACGGTCTCCCTCACGTCATTAAAGACTGATTGATGTAGAGAAAATGATGAGGCCCCCTTATGCACAAGGAGGCACACGTCCTGTTCCTGTTCTTGAAGTCAGCCAGCTCTGCACAGATGCTGAAGTACAACCATGGCCCTGACACTCATTACATTAACAAATTTGCATATAAAGCAGCAAAAGTCACTGATGAACGAAAACCTAGGTAGGCCTTTGGCTGAGCACTTGTCCAATTATTAAAATTAATTGCTTTATATGGTATCTTAAATAAATCTATTTCTCCTAATGCACTTTACACACCTCTCTGTGACTAATAGGTTAGATCAAATCTAATTACACAGTGAGACCTCCTGGTATATGCAGCTGAATTTACAGGGCAATGCAAGATTGCTCCCATCACCTTTGGCTGCAGTGTGGTGATTCCTAAAACACATAAGGTGAAAATTCCAATTGTGCAGCACTATTTGTAATTGGCAAAAGTGAGGAATTTGGCTTAATTCTAACTCCAGCCTTATTTTAATCCCCACAGAGGTTCCCTATTGTCACAAATACTATTAGCATATGAAATCTGCTGCCTGCTGAAGTTTGGGGAATAATAAAGGAATTTCCACACCCTTATACGTGAAACATTTTCCCAGTAGTTCCCCTTCTTCTTGGGGATACTCATGATGGTAATCAAGTGAGGACCCAACACTTGTCCTTCTTTGGCTGGCTCTGGGTGCAGTGGTTATGGAGGAGCACAGAAACAGACTAGAAATTTGGCAGCTAAGTAGCCAGAAGAGATGGGAAAGAGGCAGTATGGGAATGAGCAGACCTGGGAAAAAAAAACAAAACAACAAAACAACAACAAACTGGGAAGGAACAAAGCAAGAACTGTAATGAGAAATCATCTGAAGCAATGATGTTAATATGTTATGCATAACAACATCCTTGATGGCTGTCCAGGACCCTCAGCTTGGGCCAGGAAACTGTCAGCTAGAAAGAAGTAAGTTGTTACATAGGTTCATGCAATTAATAGTGACAGTGCTCAGTAAATCTTACCTTGTGGGCTGTAAACAAGTTATTATTCCTGTGGCTCATGACAAGTCCTTCCAAATCCAGAATTTATCTGTCTCCCAGCTACATGGACCAGCAGTTCAGCTTTGCAGGCAGAACTGAAACACTGCAACACTGAGCACTGCATCAGTTGCATACCTTCTTTTAGCATAAATAAGTGTGATTCACCTACATCTTGCAAGAGGGTGAACCTCTTGGTTCAACTTCTCCCCTTCCCACATCCTACTGCACAAATTTCAGATTACACTTAAAAAAAATATCCCTAAGAATAAATAATTCAATTTAATTTTGTTGGTTTATGTATTTTTCCAAAAGTTGTTTTAGAGTGTCACTCACTGGCAAGATACTTTCCTCTCCTTCTGAGAAAGAAGTCTCTCTACCAAAAAAAGTCCTGGAGAGGAGTAGACACAGTCTACTTGGCAATTAAAATTGTCTGTCTCCGAGAGTTTCATGATCTTCCAAGCATCAAAGCCCACAGACTTGCTTCATCATTCAGGCTTGTTCTTCAGTGAAGAAAAAAAAATATTGACTAGATTTACCCTTGATTTCCAAAAACAATTTATGAACTCCCTGAGCACCCATGAACACATTGGAATACTTGACACATGATACTTCTGTTTCAGCCATGGGACCATAGATTGCTCTGACCTCTCAAAGAGGATGCTGCTAGCAAGGCAGCACTGCCATCAGTGAGCTGTGGGCTAATGCTAGGGGTGGGGAAGAGAAAATACTTCTTGAATTCATAAAGAGAGGATCCTGGAGTGGTCAGTAAATGGGAGAAGTGAAGATGACTGATGTCATACCTATTGCTGTCAGCAAGAGAGTCAGAGTACAGTCCCTTCCAACCTCTTTGTCAGGAAGGACAAAAGACTAGGGCTGAGCAAGAGAAGCCATCCAGACCAGTGAATTGGGATGGACAGTCCACCTCTGCAATGGGTAAATGAGCTGGTCCAGATCCTACCACAAAATAGCAGAAGCTGGAGGGTTAAGCCCACTTAACTTTAACCAACTTTTGCTAATGTGGGACCTTAAACCACACATTTTGGGGGATCAAGAAACAAGAGTGCTACTGACTACATTACAATGAACAAAATGAACAGCAAAGTGACTGCATGTGGGTAATAAAAATAATAGCCGGTGGGAAACATAAGGAATCATTTAAATGATGCAAGAGAAATGATATACATCTGAGTATATTTTTCATAGGCAAACAGATGAAAACTGGTCCTCCAGCAAAGCTGGGGTACAGCCAGGGACTTAAATGTTGCAATGTTTTAATTTGGAGATTTCCTGTTGCCTAGCAGACTCCACAGTCAGGAATTAGACAGTAAAGACACAATTCCAGGGGAGAATTAGGTGCCTTAGAGTAGTATTCCTAGAAACCAGTACACTGAGCACGAAGTTTACACTGGCCCAGAGAAATCACAGAAGACCAGAATAAGAGCACAGACAGAGATAGCAAAAACCTCTCTGATCAGTCCTGAATCTCCTCCTGGAGGTAGCTGTTCGAGCACAGCTAATCCTTTGCCACAAAGGATCCCTGCTCATTTCCTCACCTCACACTGCACTCAGGATCTCCACAGGTAGGCCACACTCCACAAAGAAGGGAAAGCTGCTTCAAACCTCCACGCTGCCTGGGCTGCAGAAAGGATTTTGTCCTGAATACTGCACATCACATGACATCAGGTTCACATGCACCCTCTCCCACCCCCAGTGACTATGCAAAGTGAAATGGCTTCAATGGGAGAAACTGGGAAAGGCTCACCTTAAAACACCAGGCAAAGCAGTAAGCTGAACGCTGACACCTCAGGATCTCAGAGTGTGGTATTCACATCTTTGTTCCAAATCAGCTAGAGTGCAAGTTTGCAAAAATATCTGACTTACCAAGGCAGCCTTCTGTCTACTGGATAACATCTGTCCAAGACATCCTGAAAAGCCTTATTTATGGCTGCCTGCAAAAGCGAGGCCCAGTCTGAGGCCGTGTGAAGGCCGACCTACAGCTGTGAAGACATGCTTCATTTGAGAAGTTGCTTCTGCAAGAACTTGGAGGTTAAGTGGGGCTCTGAAATGACTGCCCACACCATGACTGAAGCTGTGGCAAGCAAGAAAACAGACAAGGGTTTAGATGGACAGCATGGCCTTTCAGCCCTGCCTGCAAATCAGGATTTAGGTGCCACAAGAAATCTATCCATCTGATATTAACACAGCAATCCCATAGCTCCCTATCCTACTCACAGTAGCATGAAAAAGCAGATAAACTTTGTAAAAGCTTAATATGGAAGATTTTCACAGCCAGCTCTTCATCAGCATTTTCTCACCCTTGTGTTAGGCATGAAAAACTGATAGAAAGACTCTTGCTTATCCTCCCCTTTGCTTGCTCCCCTATGAAAGAGGGCTCTGCTTTCCCAAAGGAAGAGAAGTACAGTTTTTTCTTTTATAACAGATGCAGTATCTGCTGAACTCTGCCTGAATTTCACCTTATCCTTAAGCTCCTTAAGTGTACAAGAGTAATATTTATGTGAATGCAGTTGAGAGTTGCATTAAAAAAAAAACTATCCCAAAAAATATTTTATCCAGTTAACACTACAATGCTTCTGCACATGCAAAATCTATTCATGTAACCTTTTCACTGATTTTGTTTCTTAGGCAGACCTTAGGACACTGAAGAAACCTGCTTTAAAATAATTAGAAGTATACTTCTCGGTGTCAAATTTAGAATAATCTATGAAGTCTAACCTTAGAAAAGCGTTTTGAAATTGGCATGAATTATATATGCTTCAGACTGGTATTATGGATTTTTTGAAATTTAAGGTAAATGTGCACCAAGTCATTTTCATAATAATATCTGCAATGCAGATTCCCAGTCTCAGATTCAGTGGATTTCTGTCTCTGGCTGCCAGTGAAACTCTATTTCCCTCTGTAGGCAAGCCATTTTTCAGTAGTGTCTTACCCAGCTCCTTAAGGCAGCTCCTACAGTAGATAAACCACTGCAATTTGAAACCACAGGAAGGCAAACTGCAAACCTCTTTGCCAGAATGACTGTAAACATACAAGCAAACATGCTTTCAATAAACAAAAGAACCTTTGATTTAATGATGATACATGCCAATAGCCATCTTGTTTTCTTGTTAAGAAAATATTTGAGACTGAAAAGATTGAGATAAGCAGGACTCAAAGAGTGCTGTTGAGGTAGATGTTTAGTTTGACCAGTTAGTGAAATGTGCTTCAGAAGAATGTACCCGATCTGATCTGAGTTAGAAAAGTCAAAAAATAGAACATTGTGCTGACCATATGAGACCATCTCCCACCTCGCAACAATACCCTACACTACTCTCATTATAATTAAGGTTATGTGGGATATTATTAGTGGCAAAACTTTAAATAAACAGGACCTATTTAGCAATCGGCTGGACAAAACAATGGCAAATAGACCATGAAAGCAATAATCCTGTGCTGGCAGAGATGGAAACTGGATGATCTAATTGACCTTCTGTGTTTCAACCTTGTCATCTATCACTGGCTATGGGCTGCAGAAGAATGAAAAATGTGTAAGATGAAAACAGGTTTAACAATAGAAAAAGAAAACACACATGCAAATGCAGAATGCAATACGATTGCTCAAGATGCAAATTATAACCAGACAGAGGGACAGATTAAGAAATGATGAATATACTTAGAGTGCCAAACTTTAAATAGTAGGTTACTGCAATGCCTCCTTTTTAACCCCACTCAGTCACTTAGCTAGCAGTAAAATGTCTTTGAAGAACATTTTCTGGACATAGGTAGAAATGCACATCCAAAGCTCCAATTTCACTTTCAGTTCTGCAGCACATTAAAGGCAGCAACCTAGACTTCATTTTACATCTGAAATAGTCACAGAAGGCAGCTCATCTCATCTGACACAGATGAAGGCTGGATAAAACCTGTAACTGTGGAAGATGGTACAATTGACACCTCACCTCTGAGTACAGCTCTAAACTCTTATTTCCCAGAGACTATACTAGTGGCTATACCAATGGCAGACTACGTTATTCTTCAATTAATAAAGGTTTATTTCTTACTATTTATATTTCATAATAATAAACCTATAAATATTATTTATAATATTAATTAAAATTTTATTTTAAATATTTGTATCTCATGCAAAATATTCAAAGATGCTACAAATCTCCCTGCTCTCTGCCATATGACTTTCAAAGCTAGATTAAGAAGGGAAAAATAGAACCTTAACCCAGACAGATCAACTACTTCTGAGATCTTAGCTGCAGTAGAACTGGAGCTGGAAGCATAGGGGTGACCCTTTATTTTGTAGTTTTCCAATCTCTTTTCCTGCAAGTAAATTTCATAATAAATTTAGGTTCATTCTATTCTTCAGACACTTTAACAAAAGCAATTTTTGTCCCCTGTCTCTAAATTAAAGGTCCCCAATCTCAGGATTAACCCAACAGCTCTAATAAACAGTTAGAGGTCTCCACTGAACAATTTCTTTACAAATCAGATTGACACAGAACAATTTCCTTGGCCAAGAAAACCAAGAATTCAGCCAAAAAAGGAGAAAAAACCACACCACCTTTCTCTTCAGTTTTCAGGCAAACATACAACTGTAATAATATTTAAGGATATTTTATCATCAAAATCAACTACTTCATTCTTAAACAACTTACACTATTTAGCCACCCATATAACTAAACTGCTGGTCTGTCCAAACAATTAGTCATATTTTAAACCAATGATAACAGGCAAGACTGTGGTTTCCATAATAAATAAAGTGATCATTTTTAGTAGAAACCATACTTTGTATCTGTTTCTCCAATATATGTTATGTATATGGATGGAGTTAATACTCAGATGACAACTGATGGAGAATAGAAAAGAAAAAATGTTGGCACAGATCCTACCTCATCCTGAGTTTCTGCTTCTGGAATAGGAGTCAGCAAAGTAAAAGTCTCAGTAAACATTCTGTCATAAGTAATGAGAAGGAAAGAGGAAGGTGAACCCACAAAGAAACCAGAACAAGATGAGACCTTGGGATTTCAGACTCTCTTCCAATTCATATAAACAGAAGCTATTTCATTTGGGTTAAAATCCAATAAATACCCCACCTAATTGCTCTGTTGCATATTATGAAGGTCCCAACTGTCTACCTGAGTGCATTACCACAGTATGTTCCCAGAAGAACTGCTATCTCCAGTTACCAGGAGAACTCAGATCACCAGTGCCCAGCCCAAGAGACCAGCTGCTCAACCACCTGCGAATTTGGTGCTCTGAAGTCCTTTTTTTTTTTTGGCTTTTTTTTTTTTTTTTTGTGTGTGTGTTTTAATTTTTTTTTTTTTAACTCATGCAGACATTTATGTAACAGGGAGCACCTGAACTAACTGAAATCTAAGTAATGATGTGGGGAAGGGAGCGGGGGAGGAATGGGGAAAGGAGTGGAAAAGCTTGGTCATCAGTAATTCGTTACCTATAATAATTTCCAAAGCTGGCTAAGCACCTAAGCATGTGCAAAACTCCATAGACTGAAGTCTTCCTCTGGATCACCTCCAAGACATTTGTGAGAGCATTCAGAATTTACAAATATGCATATACAAGTGCAATTAATGAGATTATGGATTTCATTAGATCCCATCATTCCCAGCTCAATGTCTGAACAATCATCTTGGAGGGGTCAGTTGCCCTTTCTTATTCAAAGGACTTGAGCCAATGTAAAATTACTAAGTGGGAGGCGAATTAAAGCATGTCACTGGAAACCAGACAATTTCAGTCTCTAGAGATATACATCTGGTTTTATAGTTCATTCTTTGATATTTTTCTTTAAAAGCCTGAAAAAGTACAAGCAATTGAATACCAATTAAACCATTACAGTGTCTGCAGGGCTTTTTTTTCCATTACAGGTTCAATAACCTAAATGAGTCATTTTAGTTACTTCTACAGAGTCCAGTTTTACAAAAAACACAAACCCCCCACTCCCAGCCCCACAAGCCTTTGAATGCTGAAAGCCCTGGTTTATAAAACCATATATTGAACTCAGTTCTGAGGACACTCAGCATCAGCACAGTTATGTGTCTGATAAGGACAGCCAGCAGATAAGGGGTCATTTCAAAGAAAGGCACCTCTCCTGTCCTCCTCAGAATAGCTTTAATTTTGACAGCAAGTCAAAGTGAAGTACATTCATCCATTGTGGCTACAAAGGCATCCTACAGAAATGGCAGGGACTACTGCAAGCTACAGCACTTGTGCTTTGAGTTATAAGTAAAGCAACCTGTAGGACTAGGGGCTTAATGTCTGAGATTCAACAGGTATTCTGCACTCTCTTTTCCAGAACTTAGGTATTAATGCAACAGATTAGTCGGACACCTTAAAAACTGCACTATCCAACACCCAGATGATCCAAATCTACAAAGCAAAAGGCAATTGGCACCAAGATAGAGTCTTTGGGTACCAAGCCTACAGGTTGGCAAAACCTTAAGGCAAGAAGTGGTTAGATTTCCTGCTCTCTGTCCAGTCTATAAAAGAGGATGTAATATTTCATGGTAAAAGTTTGCCATGCAAGTTATTTGCCTGCATTTTTTTAAATAAAATCTATTTGGCAGCTACCAAGGTATAGACCACTAGGTATTTTTCCATCTCTAGTAACTATAATTCAAATTTCATCTAGGAATAGCTGTCCACTATCCATCTGCAGCAGTGAAGGCTAGAAAGGTGGAGTTAAGCACGGACATAAAAACACAGGCTGCTGGAACAGCCAACATGATCAGTTGTCCATATCTGGTAGACAGTAATCTGATAGTCTAGCCTCTTACCTTTAAGACTGAAAATATCCATCATCATAGAGTAGGAATTCATTTCTAGAAGAATAAACAGCAAACTTTGAAAATAATCTTCTAGGCATGTGCTAGAGGTACCTCACTACCCCATCCTCTCTGTGCTGATGTGTTGCATCCTGTGAAGAAGGCTAAGACAGACTCTCTGAAATGTTGTGATGTTTTTCTCTTCGCCTTGTCACAGCTCTGCTGAGTGATGGAGGAGGATCTGAATGGTCTATTCTCTCTGGAGTGAGAGAAAAGTGTCAACACTGCTCTAGATTTCAGATCTGGCAAAACGTGCCTGAAGGTGACATCGAAGAACAGTAAGTTTTAAATGACATCTCCATTCTCATATGACTCCTGTGAAGGTCTGCCATTAGTAAGATAAAGCTTTCTTAAAAATTAAATGTTATTCTTGTGTCTCTCATAGTGAGTATCTCAGCACAGCACCGAGTTAAATAAGGCAGGCACTTATTTCAGATGTGGAGTGATAAGCACCAATTACTTACCAGTTTTAATTAAATTCTGTGAGTCCGTTTTATCCCCAGCACCATCAGTGCTCACAGACTTGCTATGCTTCTTAGATAAATCAGTTTTTCTTGACATTAGCAATCACAAGCAGTCATTTTATTCTTTGGAAACACTAATGCAGTGGGATCCTTTGTGGAAAAAATATTTCAGACAAGCTTTGAAGATAACCACTAAAATAAAGGATTAATTCTCTTCGTTTCCTAGGTCTTGAACTGTTTGCTGTAGTTTGATATAAAATAAGGAGTAACTTCCTTACAAGTGAATAGTCAAAGTGAATGATACCAATGGCACAGAAAACAACCTTTGAAGTTTTACTTGAAAATCATACTAATTGTCCAGAAAAATTTAACAATCATTAACAAGTTTGCTTGCATTGTTGGTCATGGTATCAAGTAGTTTACACAACCTGTATTTTGTTCATGAGAATTTGGAAAATTACTCTGTAGTTCACCATGACTATAAACATTTTTTCTTTTATGTATTTTAAATACACTCTATGGATCACTGGTTCTTTCCAGTTAGAAAGCAAATGAATGTAAATGATGCCCACAAGCACTAAAATATAATCAAGACTCTACAAAATTACTAGTTTCACAGATAGTTCCAGATTATCAACCCTAGGAAAAAAAAGATAGTGGTTTGGGAGCTAGCCTGAAACTTGGGAGATGTTAATTTTCCTGCTCCACTATGACATCATGTATGGCCCTGGGGAAGTTACCTTTCTAAGATGGGAATATTATCTATTTCATAAGGATCTTCTGAGGACAAATGCATTCATAAATGCAAGACGCTCAAATCATAGAATCACAGAATGGTTTGGGTTAGAAGGCACTTTAAAGATCAGTCGCTTTCCTTCGCCTGCCAGGAGGTTCTCGGGTGCTTCAGTGAGAAGCTGCAGTCTCTACATTCAGCTTGAGGTCTAGGAGCAATGAGACAAGAGACCACAATTCCATCACCACGGGGAGCTGATCCAACAGCCCACCTCCAATGGAAGGGAAATTCACCCCCATGCAGTAATCTTTTTTTTTTTTTTCAGGAAAAAAATAAATAAATTAAAAATTGGTTTCCTTAGTAGGTTGAACTGGCTCAAGGAAGGCCCCAGTAAGAACCAGAGTCAGATCAAGAGTAGGCAACCCTGCTGAGCACAGTGTGAGAAAAGCCAGGACAAGGGAGTAGAGCAAAGGCACAAATCCCCACTCCTTTCAGCAGCACTGCACTGTCACATTAGTTTCCCTGCTTGTGAAACCACAGGCTGAGGACTCGCTGCAGAGCAATAACTCATCTGCAGATTGCTTCATGAAATGTAACCTGGTACTCCCAAGCAGGGTTCTTATCTCACCCATCAGCTCCCCAAAGCATCATCCATATAAAATAACAATCTAGTGAAAGGGGAAGTAAGATTAGCTGTACAAATATTTAGATAACTCATGGATACTGGAGAAGTAGGCAGCAACTCCTAGAACTCGTAAGCTAGAAAACCGATAAGGCGGCCAAAAGAACAAAGGGCAATAAATTCCCTGACGGCCAAAAGACACTAAGAAAGGAGAGATACTGATGTTTGGATGGTTTCTCTCCTGGGTATTTTTTTGCATTCTTTGATTTTGGTCTGTATCACAGAATCACAGAATGTCAGGGGTTGGAAGGGACCTAGAAGATCATCTAGTCCAACCCCCCTGCCAGAGCAGGATCACCTAGACCAAGTCACCCAGGAACACATCCAGGCAGATTTTGAGTGTCTCCAGAGATGGAAACTCCACAACCTCCTTGGGCAGCCCATTCCAGAGCTCTGGCACCCTCCCTGTGAAAAGGTTCTTTCTTGTGTTGACCCTAAACCTCTTGTGCTCCAACTTGCACCCATTGCCTCTTATCCTGTCATTGGATGACATTGAGTATCAAAACCAAACTGGTTCATTTTTTCGATAGGCAAAGCAGATTAAAATGAAGGCAGAACTATTTAATAAATATTCTTACCTAGCACTAGAGAAACAGCACATGAATGTACAAAATGCAAGTGAATTAAAAAAACAAACATTACCAACTAAAGTAATTCTTAAATGAGCAAGTCTGAGCTGTGTACATCCAAGAGCTCTAAAAAGCAGACTGACAAGTGCTCTGGATTCACTACTCACAAGTAGCTTTTGGATGTCCTTGTGGGCTGTAGCCTCACCCCTGGAGGGGCTGTGCTGGTGGAAAGGACACCCTTTGGCAAGGCCATGGGAAGAGGCTGCCAGTGTCCCATGGCATTGCCCACATTCAGACCACTGCCTTTTCTGTCTCAGAGTGGCCATGAAGAGAGGAACAAACCAACAAGTTCTTAGTAAGCTCACAAACTTCTAGAAGAATCTTTCTGGTGAAAGGAAGGAGGGGAAGGAGCATGAGCCACTTGCCAGAGATTGATCTGTCCAATTTGAAGAAATTAATTTGTTTGTGACAGTAGGAGAACTTGCAGCTGCTGACTCCAGGCAGCCTGGAAAGCAAGAAGACACGGTGTCAGAGCTGCTAGAATTAAACAAGCAAGGTAAGCACCCAGCAGCAGGGATGCTGGCAGCTTGGTGGCTTCACGTGCCTGCAAGGACAGGATGGCACAACCACCTTTGTCATTTTGAACAGCTACTTCCCAGTAAAAAAAAACTCCCTTTAAAATCCATGCTTAGCTGTTACCATGTAGACTAGCTGGGATGAGACAGCACTTAGAAAGCTCACCACCCTGCCATCAAAACCTCACCCTGCAAAAGCCAGGACCATCCCATGAAGGGGAACCCCACTGGGCTACACAGGTAGGTGGGAACTACTGGCTGTGTGCTCCATGCCCTGCACACAGACACCCACTGCCCCAGCTCAGAGAGGGGCAAGGCAGGGAGAGTGCTAACAACTCTGTAATTACAAAATCTTAGGCTTTTTTTTTTCTCAGAAGATAAGAACAGTTGGAGAAGTATATGCTGTGAGGCCTCAGCAAATCTACTGCCAGGATTTGCTGTTTGAAGCTTTCATCCATCCAGTTTTAATCCAAATTAGTAGGAACTTCAGAAAGAGATTCTGGCAAAGTCACAGCTGGAAAGATTTTCATCATTAAATCCTCCAAGCTTATAAAAACACAATTTAAAAAAAAAAAAAAAAGGAAGGGGGATGGGATATAAGTTTTTGGCACAAACATGTTTTGGTTTGCTTTTAGAGTAGAACCAAAACAAAACAAAACAAAGAAAATCTATATGTAATGAAGAAATTGTCCATATCTTTGTATTCTTTGACCTCTTTACATAAGGCTAAAGATGCTACTCTATGCTTAGTACAAAATTAATGTCTTACTGAGGCAGAAATTTTCTTTGCTTTGTGAAGAGGCAAGGCAGCTGAGGGTGAGAGGAGAGGTCCCACTTGCCTGGCCCAGCAGCAGGGGGCCTGGGGAGCTTTTTTGGCAGGTCACCCCCGTAGCAAACAGCAGCAGTTTATCCAGTGCAGCCTGTCAGGTCACTCCAGGGGCCACCAGAACAGGGAGGCAGATGAAGCACAGGCAGCAATGGGTGCTTCTGCATATTCACTCACTGCACAGGCACATTCACTGCTGTCCAGACTAGTTGTTTTGCAGTTATAGGACTCAGCAGAGGCACCATGGTCCTGAAGAAGAAGTTTTCCAGTACCAGTTACCAAAGAACCACCCTTAAGTGCACATGCACCTCTGAGTCAGCTCCCAGTGCAGGCCATGGAGAATAAAACTGGAGTTTAGCAAATGACAACTTGGACAAATAATCAGTTAGTGAACCAGCTCCACTTCTCATGTAACTTCAGTACCTTTTTCCAGGAGTGTTGTATTAAGGAATAAAGTACAAGCAAAGGCATACACTTACACATTTTGAAGAGAGAGTAGAAACTTCCCAAAACTTTCCTAAGTTGCTAGGGGTTTGTTTATGAGCAAGACACAAGGTTGTCTCCAAGACAGGCAGGTGTCATATGGTGCTGCTCATAATTCCACTTATCCTAGCCCCTGTCAAAACTGCTACTGCAACAAACACCTCACACCTGTCTAGCACTTCTAATCTCAGGATCTCACATCTTTACACAAACAGCATTAAAACAAACCTGTGGAGCAGAACAATTAATACGGGCATGAAAAACTGGAACCACAGAAGCAAAGTTCCAGCCATCACATACCTTCCAACTACTTATCCCATCACATACAGTTACATGACCTGTTATTTTGCACTTTACTAGAATGAATATGTGAAGAACAAGTTATAAATTAAAACTTTATAGAGCCAAGAAGAATTTATATTAAAAAAAAACCAAACTAATTTAAAAAATAAAACTTAGTTTTGGAGCGAATTAAAACAAGTTATAATATTATGATGCTTTGACATCTTTAGAAGGTAACTTTTTTTTTTCATCATTTGAACCATTTTTATGTAAAGCAATAAAAATTTTGTATTAGAATCTCACATGATCACGGACAATCATTGTGTCTTTGTACAAAAGCTGAGAGAGTTGGGGCTCTTTAGCCTGGAGAAGAGGAGACTGAGGGGAGACCTCATTAATGTTTATAAATATGTTAAGGGTGAGTGTAGAGAGGATGGAGCCAGACTTTTCTCAATGTCGTCCAATGACAGGACGAGGGGCAATGGGTGCAAGTTGGAGCACAAGAGGTTTAGGCTTNGCCACTTGCCAGAGATTGATCTGTCCAATTTGAAGAAATTAATTTGTTTGTGACAGTAGGAGAACTTGCAGCTGCTGACTCCAGGCAGCCTGGAAAGCAAGAAGACACGGTGTCAGAGCTGCTAGAATTAAACAAGCAAGGTAAGCACCCAGCAGCAGGGATGCTGGCAGCTTGGTGGCTTCACGTGCCTGCAAGGACAGGATGGCACAACCACCTTTGTCATTTTGAACAGCTACTTCCCAGTAAAAAAAAACTCCCTTTAAAATCCATGCTTAGCTGTTACCATGTAGACTAGCTGGGATGAGACAGCACTTAGAAAGCTCACCACCCTGCCATCAAAACCTCACCCTGCAAAAGCCAGGACCATCCCATGAAGGGGAACCCCACTGGGCTACACAGGTAGGTGGGAACTACTGGCTGTGTGCTCCATGCCCTGCACACAGACACCCACTGCCCCAGCTCAGAGAGGGGCAAGGCAGGGAGAGTGCTAACAACTCTGTAATTACAAAATCTTAGGCTTTTTTTTTTCTCAGAAGATAAGAACAGTTGGAGAAGTATATGCTGTGAGGCCTCAGCAAATCTACTGCCAGGATTTGCTGTTTGAAGCTTTCATCCATCCAGTTTTAATCCAAATTAGTAGGAACTTCAGAAAGAGATTCTGGCAAAGTCACAGCTGGAAAGATTTTCATCATTAAATCCTCCAAGCATATAAAAACACAATTTAAAAAAAAAAAAAAAAGGAAGGGGGATGGGATATAAGTTTTTGGCACAAACATGTTTTGGTTTGCTTTTAGAGTAGAACCAAAACAAAACAAAACAAAGAAAATCTATATGTAATGAAGAAATTGTCCATATCTTTGTATTCTTTGACCTCTTTACATAAGGCTAAAGATGCTACTCTATGCTTAGTACAAAATTAATGTCTTACTGAGGCAGAAATTTTCTTTGCTTTGTGAAGAGGCAAGGCAGCTGAGGGTGAGAGGAGAGGTCCCACTTGCCTGGCCCAGCAGCAGGGGGCCTGGGGAGCTTTTTTGGCAGGTCACCCCCGTAGCAAACAGCAGCAGTTTATCCAGTGCAGCCTGTCAGGTCACTCCAGGGGCCACCAGAACAGGGAGGCAGATGAAGCACAGGCAGCAATGGGTGCTTCTGCATATTCACTCACTGCACAGGCACATTCACTGCTGTCCAGACTAGTTGTTTTGCAGTTATAGGACTCAGCAGAGGCACCATGGTCCTGAAGAAGAAGTTTTCCAGTACCAGTTACCAAAGAACCACCCTTAAGTGCACATGCACCTCTGAGTCAGCTCCCAGTGCAGGCCATGGAGAATAAAACTGGAGTTTAGCAAATGACAACTTGGACAAATAATCAGTTAGTGAACCAGCTCCACTTCTCATGTAACTTCAGTACCTTTTTCCAGGAGTGTTGTATTAAGGAATAAAGTACAAGCAAAGGCATACACTTACACATTTTGAAGAGAGAGTAGAAACTTCCCAAAACTTTCCTAAGTTGCTAGGGGTTTGTTTATGAGCAAGACACAAGGTTGTCTCCAAGACAGGCAGGTGTCATATGGTGCTGCTCATAATTCCACTTATCCTAGCCCCTGTCAAAACTGCTACTGCAACAAACACCTCACACCTGTCTAGCACTTCTAATCTCAGGATCTCACATCTTTACACAAACAGCATTAAAACAAACCTGTGGAGCAGAACAATTAATACGGGCATGAAAAACTGGAACCACAGAAGCAAAGTTCCAGCCATCACATACCTTCCAACTACTTATCCCATCACATACAGTTACATGACCTGTTATTTTGCACTTTACTAGAATGAATATGTGAAGAACAAGTTATAAATTAAAACTTTATAGAGCCAAGAAGAATTTATATTAAAAAAAAACCAAACTAATTTAAAAAATAAAACTTAGTTTTGGAGCGAATTAAAACAAGTTATAATATTATGATGCTTTGACATCTTTAGAAGGTAACTTTTTTTTTTCATCATTTGAACCATTTTTATGTAAAGCAATAAAAATTTTGTATTAGAATCTCACATGATCACGGACAATCATTGTGTCTTTGTACAAAAGCTGAGAGAGTTGGGGCTCTTTAGCCTGGAGAAGAGGAGACTGAGGGGAGACCTCATTAATGTTTATAAATATGTTAAGGGTGAGTGTAGAGAGGATGGAGCCAGACTTTTCTCAATGTCGTCCAATGACAGGACGAGGGGCAATGGGTGCAAGTTGGAGCACAAGAGGTTTAGGCTTAACACAAGGAAGAACTTTTTCTCAGTGAGGGTGCCAGAGCTCTGGAACAGGCTGCCCAGGGGGGTTGTGGAGTCTCCATCTCTGGAGACACTTAAGACCCGCCTGGATCTGTTCCTGAGAGACTTGGTCTAAGTGATCCTGCTGAGGCAGGGGGGTTGGACTAGATGATCTTCTAGGTCCCTTCCAGCCCCTAATTTCTGTGATTCTGTGATTCTGTGAAAACAGTCTCGTTCCAGCACCTGAAAAACAAATTAAAAAAAAAAAAAAAGTAACTTTGGGAGAATTTTAATGAAACAGAATTTCCTGTTCCTATGCAGGTGTTCTCAAAATACTTCTTGTCAAACCTGAGATGTAGAGTCAAAGCCTTCTGTGCCTCAGTCTTCTGTGGGTTGTCAGCAATTTGTCCATCTCCTGGGCACCTCACTGATATCAAAGCTTGCAACAAGTGGCAGTAAAGACAGTAAGATCTCCCTCCTATAAATGGATTTTACTTGTCATTTGCCCACCTCATTTTAAGCAACCTAGATGAATTTAAAAAATATCTTACATGACAAACCTGTGAAGCATAACCACATAGGTTGTCCTTTCTCTGGGACTTTGGGTCTGATGAGGCTTTTTTAGCTAACAAAGAGCTGACATCTCTTTTGAGTAGTGTGCTCCTCATCCATAGGCACAGGAAAGCTGCAACTGATTAGAGGCACTGTACAAAATAACAGCAGCCATGACAGAAAACCATAATGAAAACAGTTGTGAAGATAAATACATAATCAGAGATTTTTACAGTACAATAAGACAACGAGAGAACACCAGAGAAATAAATTTACAACAAAACACCTTTTTTTTTTTTTCAGAGAGCAAACAGAATGGAAAAGCAGAGAGGGCTACTGGCCCCTTCATTCTCCTGGGCACCCACAACTCTATTTTGTTAGGATCAGGGAAGAAATTTCCACACTGAAAAGACACCCATGTTCAACTCTGGACCTCAGTTTAAACTGCAGACCAAGCTAAACAGCAAAGAAAGAACAGATTACATTTTTCTTCTTGGTTTCTGTGAAGGGGTGGAGAGTCAGAAAAGAGAAACATGGTGGTGAAGGGAGCTAAGCCAGCAGAAAACAACCTTTGCCTTTTGGAGACTTCATCAGCCTCCTGTCAGCTAACCCCAGAGCTGCTGCTTGTCCAACAGGGAAACCCATAACCACTGCTTATCATCTGCACCAGTCTTGCCCACTCTGACTGGACATTTTGCCTTAGGAAAACTAGAGCACAATGCAAAGTCTAAGAGATAAGATTGTTCTAAGAGATATCAAGGTGCAGCAGGACTGCTGCAGCAGCAAAATACATTGATAAAGGTTTTTTTCTCTCCATGTCTTTTTCCATGTGGGTTCTCTAATGCTTAATAAGACCTGAACTCATTACAACCTTTTCTCTCAAAGAGATAAAGTAGGTCTTTAACATCTCTGCCTATTTCAACTACATTTGTAGCTCCCTGTTACTTATAATATCAAACCTTGACCTTCTACCAAACTTGTTCAAATTGACTGCTAATTACAAAAAGCATTAGAGAGATGTAGAAGGAAGGGCACAAAATTAATGCAGAGCAATTTATGCTTTTCATAGAATCACAGAATGATTTGGCTGGAAGAGACCTTCAAGATCATCAAGTCCAGCCATTAACCCTACACTGCCAGTGTTCCTAAACCATGTACCCCAGCACCACATCTACGTGACTCTTAAACACCTCCAGGGATGGGGACTCCACCACCTCCCTGGGCAGCCCATTCCAATGCCTAACCACCCTCTTTGGGAAGAAATTCTTCCTGATATCTAACCTAAATTTCCCTTGGAGCAACTTGAAGCCATTACCCCTCATCCTGTCATCTTTAAACTAAATTTTTTCTTTTCTTCTCTCAGTAGATATGTGGGAAGCTTGGCAGCCAGGAACACCACCACCAGGTAAAGAGATTTTGTGAAAAGGGGAGCCTCCTTCCCTTTCTTGCCTCAAAAAAAATCACTCCCTAGAGCTAGACACAGCCTCTGCCCACATGACCCTGCAGCCGCTTTCAGCTCCTCCCTCCATCCCCTTTGCTGCAGCGCAACAAAGCGCTCCAAAAATAACATTTGTTTTTCAAAACTAGAAAATGGCACAAACCACCCCGAAGGAGAGAATGACAACAGCATGAGTTCAGCACGGGCTCCTGAACTGACCCTCCCTGCCAGGGAGAGGAAACTGGAACCTCCCAGAAAGAGACTGAACGGAACCAGAGCGAAGGAAAGCGCCAGAAACCGCAGCCACTGGTGACCAAATGGTGCCGAAAGGGCAACTCACCCGCCCTGGCACCGCCCCACAGCTCGGCACGTACCAGGGACTGGAGTGTGCACAGAGAGAATTTAAAGGTTGGAAGTATTTCCAAAAGGTTGCTTTAAAGTTGGGGACCAGCAGAGCTTGAACATCTGATTTCAATTCTGAACTACTTTCGATGAGTAGAACGTCAATGCAGTACCCCAAGTGCACGTACAGTTTCTGCTCAATATGGTGCTCTGTCATGATAGAGCTGTTATGGATGAACTGCTACACAAGAGGCTACACGACCACTGCTCAATGGACTGAAAGTTGGACTAGGTAGAGGAGGAAAAAACTAAATCATTCTCTTTCAATTGACAGAGCCAGCTTTGCCATTACCTTACATCTTGTATAACCATTTAGATCATGTCTACGTAGGGTGGCTTTTCTAAAAATGAAGTTAGAAATGCATAATAAATCCATCTAGAAAAATTCCTTGCCTCTGAAGAACAGAAAGTAATTTTAATTTGTAAAGTATTAAAAACTAAATGCCAAATTGTACTGCTAAAATTGAAGTCAGAAGTTGTATGAAGACAGGTTTTCAGAAGCAGTAATTTTTTTTTAATGTAATATTTGAAAGTGATCAATTCAAATTCTGCTTTGAAAATTATTTTCCGAGCTTTTGATCTTTCTCCAAGTTTAGCCCAGAACAACTATTATACTGCTGACATTAAAAGTCTCAAAATAAAGTTATTTATAATGGAAACACAGAAAATAAATCACTATTTCAGAACTTCCTAACACACCACAGATTAGATCCAGAAGGTCAGACTAAGCTGTCATTGAGTATATGAGCCCTCCCTGCTGCAGCTGAGGACCACAACACACACAAGAGCAAATTCAGGTAATGAACTCTCTCAGATATACACAATGGCTTGTGCCTTCCTAGGTATCATTGAATTTTTTTTTTATTTTTTTAATATTATAATCTACAAACACTGCAATATGACCACAGGCAGTAACTTGCAGCAAGTTGAGAAGCAAGACTTCCTCTGGTGGGAGCAAGTAGATACACTCACCAGGGCCCTGCTGAAGAATATTGACCATATTTGACCACCAAAATGAGAAAAGCCATTAACATCCTAAATTAATGGGCTTAGTGGTTTTCAAATTAGGTATTTTCATGATGGACATGGTGTGGATTCAGCAAAGTTTGCCCTTTAACAAATACTACATCAGTCTCAAAGATCTGATTAGGCTTAATACCATTAGGGAACCATTACTGATTTTATGCTGTTGTTGTTACTGCTTTAACTATCGGTTTCTGAACCAAAAATTGCAGACAGTTGGCTTGACCAAGAGTCAAGGTTTAGGAATGCAAAAGCAAATCCAAGGTACAGATGAGCTTCAGATGTGGACAGGCTTGACAGGGTTTAATAGGCTCTGCAGAGTTTGTCAGGTCACAGAGGCTTTTTTTTTTTTTTGAGGTGTGTGTATGTGCACGTGCCTTGGTTTCTTTGGGGTGTTTGTTTTGAACATTTCTGGCCTCAGCCAGAGTAACTGGGAGTCAGAGGAGCAGTTAATGCATGCATCAATTAAAAACAAAACAAAACAACAAAACAAAAACTCAAAACAATCTTTTTGGTTTAATTGTATACCATTTACAAAAAAAACAAAACAAACAAAAATGATCTTAATAAGCAATCCTTGATCACCACCACGTGTTTCTAAAACAGCCAGATGTTCACAGTTTAAGAAGCCAAATAATACTACTGCTTTTTTAAACATCGATGGTGAAAGAACAATATAATGGTTTTAGTCAATCATCATTAGTACTTGAAAGTACAAATATAAATTAAATAAGACTCAAAAAACTTGTACAATAAAATCTGCTATAAACAAAGCTAATTAAAAAGAACTGCTCTCAACCTGTGTTGTGGGGTTTTCTCGTTTTAAAATTAAAAGCAGTATATTTTTTTTTCTGAAGCATCCAAATGAATGTTCATATCCAGATGTCCTTACCAAGAACCACGATCTTCATTCTTTCCTCATTTTTAAAATCTGTTTATATTTTACTTCTGATTGTCCTTTTCTTCCTTGGCAATCCTCTTTGTCACACCACTGAAATACTTCTCACGGAAAGAATTGTGTCCCCTGTATGGCATATATTGACCATCCAAGAGGTAAGAATTCTGATCTTGATCCTGCATGGTATTAAAATGCAAGCATTAGATTGTACAGTAGTATGTTCAGCATGTATTGCCATTGGTTTTCCTTCAGATTTTTGCAAATGATCACAAGCAAGAGTAGAATTGTTGGGTTCTTTTACAATTCAATAGCAAACATTTAAGTCATTAGACTGATTAAAGAATTTCAAAACCAGAATGTTATGGCTTCCATTAGGATTAACAAGAACATATACATCCTACTGCAAAGTCTTAACATTTAACAGAGATAAAAATTCATATGCAATCTCATTTCATTAATCAATACAAGCTGTAGGCAAATGTTTGGGTTGCTTTTTTGTTGTTGATGATGGTTTTGTTATTTTTATATACTCATTCAAGCTTTAATTATTCTACTCTGTAGAGCAAAATGATGTAAGTTGTCAGTACCAGACATCTGAAGTTTTAACAGTGCTGCATCACTGGAAATATCTCAGCTAGTTATCACCAGAATTCAACCCTTGCATGAATGAACAAGAACACAAGTACTATGCCACATAGACTTGTTAGAAATGAAAACGTAAAGGTTAGTTTCCAGAAAAAAATATCATATGGGGAATTAAATCACTCAGAGGTTTGTAGAAGGCAGATACAAACAGAAGAACAACACAAATGACTAAAATGTGTTCCTATGGTTACTGAAGCACACCCAGAGTAGTTGGGGTGTGTGTGTGCAGTATGGACATACTTCTGGAAGTTAAAAGTTGACACAGTAAATCCCTACACATAATACCTATTTGACATCAGCCAAGAACATAGTTTAGAAAATTGGCCCATTATATATACAAAGGTTTAGTTCATAATGTGCTGTGGCTTTATACAATTAAAATACTTGTCAAGTAATGTCATCGATACTGTAGGATAAACAATACATCAAACTTTAATCTGAGTGCCAAAGAAAACTGATGACAACTTTTAACAGCAGCTTTACACTTATGGTTGATGTCAGTTTATTACACTCAATAGCAAGATGGAGCTAAGTAGCCTCACACAAAAACAACTGAACTGTGCAAGAGAAAATAAANACAAACACTGCAATATGACCACAGGCAGTAACTTGCAGCAAGTTGAGAAGCAAGACTTCCTCTGGTGGGAGCAAGTAGATACACTCACCAGGGCCCTGCTGAAGAATATTGACCATATTTGACCACCAAAATGAGAAAAGCCATTAACATCCTAAATTAATGGGCTTAGTGGTTTTCAAATTAGGTATTTTCATGATGGACATGGTGTGGATTCAGCAAAGTTTGCCCTTTAACAAATACTACATCAGTCTCAAAGATCTGATTAGGCTTAATACCATTAGGGAACCATTACTGATTTTATGCTGTTGTTGTTACTGCTTTAACTATCGGTTTCTGAACCAAAAATTGCAGACAGTTGGCTTGACCAAGAGTCAAGGTTTAGGAATGCAAAAGCAAATCCAAGGTACAGATGAGCTTCAGATGTGGACAGGCTTGACAGGGTTTAATAGGCTCTGCAGAGTTTGTCAGGTCACAGAGGCTTTTTTTTTTTTTTGAGGTGTGTGTATGTGCACGTGCCTTGGTTTCTTTGGGGTGTTTGTTTTGAACATTTCTGGCCTCAGCCAGAGTAACTGGGAGTCAGAGGAGCAGTTAATGCATGCATCAATTAAAAACAAAACAAAACAACAAAACAAAAACTCAAAACAATCTTTTTGGTTTAATTGTATACCATTTACAAAAAAAACAAAACAAACAAAAATGATCTTAATAAGCAATCCTTGATCACCACCACGTGTTTCTAAAACAGCCAGATGTTCACAGTTTAAGAAGCCAAATAATACTACTGCTTTTTTAAACATCGATGGTGAAAGAACAATATAATGGTTTTAGTCAATCATCATTAGTACTTGAAAGTACAAATATAAATTAAATAAGACTCAAAAAACTTGTACAATAAAATCTGCTATAAACAAAGCTAATTAAAAAGAACTGCTCTCAACCTGTGTTGTGGGGTTTTCTCGTTTTAAAATTAAAAGCAGTATATTTTTTTTTCTGAAGCATCCAAATGAATGTTCATATCCAGATGTCCTTACCAAGAACCACGATCTTCATTCTTTCCTCATTTTTAAAATCTGTTTATATTTTACTTCTGATTGTCCTTTTCTTCCTTGGCAATCCTCTTTGTCACACCACTGAAATACTTCTCACGGAAAGAATTGTGTCCCCTGTATGGCATATATTGACCATCCAAGAGGTAAGAATTCTGATCTTGATCCTGCATGGTATTAAAATGCAAGCATTAGATTGTACAGTAGTATGTTCAGCATGTATTGCCATTGGTTTTCCTTCAGATTTTTGCAAATGATCACAAGCAAGAGTAGAATTGTTGGGTTCTTTTACAATTCAATAGCAAACATTTAAGTCATTAGACTGATTAAAGAATTTCAAAACCAGAATGTTATGGCTTCCATTAGGATTAACAAGAACATATACATCCTACTGCAAAGTCTTAACATTTAACAGAGATAAAAATTCATATGCAATCTCATTTCATTAATCAATACAAGCTGTAGGCAAATGTTTGGGTTGCTTTTTTGTTGTTGATGATGGTTTTGTTATTTTTATATACTCATTCAAGCTTTAATTATTCTACTCTGTAGAGCAAAATGATGTAAGTTGTCAGTACCAGACATCTGAAGTTTTAACAGTGCTGCATCACTGGAAATATCTCAGCTAGTTATCACCAGAATTCAACCCTTGCATGAATGAACAAGAACACAAGTACTATGCCACATAGACTTGTTAGAAATGAAAACGTAAAGGTTAGTTTCCAGAAAAAAATATCATATGGGGAATTAAATCACTCAGAGGTTTGTAGAAGGCAGATACAAACAGAAGAACAACACAAATGACTAAAATGTGTTCCTATGGTTACTGAAGCACACCCAGAGTAGTTGGGGTGTGTGTGTGCAGTATGGACATACTTCTGGAAGTTAAAAGTTGACACAGTAAATCCCTACACATAATACCTATTTGACATCAGCCAAGAACATAGTTTAGAAAATTGGCCCATTATATATACAAAGGTTTAGTTCATAATGTGCTGTGGCTTTATACAATTAAAATACTTGTCAAGTAATGTCATCGATACTGTAGGATAAACAATACATCAAACTTTAATCTGAGTGCCAAAGAAAACTGATGACAACTTTTAACAGCAGCTTTACACTTATGGTTGATGTCAGTTTATTACACTCAATAGCAAGATGGAGCTAAGTAGCCTCACACAAAAACAACTGAACTGTGCAAGAGAAAATAAAAACAAGCATATGAAACCTCTGTTCTGTTAAATATTTCTTCTCAATGCATCCTCATTGTTGTAATTTCATTAAGCTATACACTAACAGACTGGTTCATTACATTTTAAAATAAGGCTACTGTGGGATGCTTTAGCATATGCAGTAGGAACACAGAAGGAGATATGTCAGTATTTTCATATTACAAAAATATTACAACATGCTAAACTGAATCTTAGTGGACAATCTTCCCCATTCAGTTGTTTCACAGCTTTTCCAGGGTTTCACTGAAGCAGATGATCAAAACCTTACCTTGCTTTGGATATCCTCATACACTAAAGGAGCAAAACAAAAAGTTTCTCAACACAGCAGGATATTTGTGCACATGTACAAGTGCCCTCTTCTGGGCACAATGAGATATTCCTGTGCAGTAGTTCTCATCTGCTGCTCCTAACAGATACCAGTAGCACACCACTGCTTTCAATCCACTTGCTGCATGTTAAGTGCCATGTGGATATCTTAACACATAAAGCATGTACACCAGTAGCAGCAAATTAGTTCTATTTAAATACTGCACTACTGGAAAATAACAGGATAAAATTGTCCCTGCATTAAACTCACTGTAAACCCATTGTCTTTTGGTGACCTGTGAGAGACTGATATCTCCAAGACCATCCTCAGGCTCACAACAGGCTTTTAACATATCCATGGGGAAAAAAAATACTATAGGCAGCCAGGAAACAAGGAGGATTTAAGACATGGTCATCTCACAGCCAGCCTGTACCCACTTCTCCAGGTCTCTCTCAGTCCAGGATCACTCTGAGGAAAAGAGCAATTACTCTTCCCCTGAATTTGCAGGTTAAAAATCCTCCTTTAACCTAAACCTTAAACACATATTTTTACACCTCTGTGACGTGTTTTAGAAATAATTCTCTACAATTTGCTTGTTTTGAGAAATGGATGAGGTATTTGACTCTGAAAGATAATAATTCATGGGTCAAGAGCTTTTACATCAAAATTAGTCCCCACAAATGCTAAGAAGTCACACATGTGCACACCATTCATCTTGATTCCTTAAGTACCAAAATGCTGATTCAGGGTGAGGGGAGGAAGGAAGAAAGGAACTACCTCCCTCTACTTCCAAGCTGACTAGGGCAAAGAGAGGATATGGTAAGAAGACAAACTTAAACACAGCTGTAAGAGAAGCATCTGCACAAAATTGTTAAGGTTGGAAAAGACCTCCAAGATCATCAAGTTAAATCATCTACCCAACATTATCATGATTACTAAACCATGTCCTGAAGTGCATCAAATGGAAGCAGAAGTCATTTTGTAAATTCAGTCCTCATCAAAAACTACACAAATTGTTGCTCACTAGATCAGAGGAGCTCTGCAGTCAGGAACAGATTTCTTGAGGCCTTACAAAGAAATCTCTTGGCCCACATCACAATAATTCCAGCTAAGAATCATAGAAATGTCTGGGTTGAAAGGGACCTCTAGAGCTCATCCAGTCCAACCCCCCTGCTGAGAGCAGGGACATCTTCAACAAGAGCAGGTTGCTCAGAGCCTTGTCAAGCCTCACCTTGAAAGTCTCCAGGAACGGGGCCTCCACCACCTCCCTGGGCAACCTGTTCCAGTATCCACCACTCTTGTGGTAAAGAGCTTCTTCCTTATTTCTAATCTGAAAGATTAAATTCAGGGAATAGAGAGGGAGATAGTCTCTTCCTCTCAACAGGACACACTGGAAGAGGAATAAGGAACAGCTCTGGTGAAGCACAGCTGCATCTAAGGATGAGTAGTTTTTTTCCACTTATTTCCTTTGAAACAACCATGCACAGTTTTCAGGGCATAAAGCTTGTAACTGGTTATTCAGCAGAAAACAGTGAGACTTCCCAAAAAATCATTTCCAAGACTGACCAGCAAAGATCAGCCTACTTGGCATTAAGTCAGATCCTTCCCCAGTCTGACAGCACTACCAGGAAGAAAAAAGATTTCTTCCTTTATTTGTAAAAGTCAGAACTGACAAAGCTGGTTAATCCCTGGCCATTCTTTATCACCATCCTTGGTTCTCACTTAGAATAATTTAGGTTCTCAAAATAGCAGATCAATTGCTAACAACAGTTACCACAAAGTTTTGCTCTGAAATATTTCATAACTTGTGACAACTGAAACCTAACAAACTCTTGTTGAAATGCTTGCTACCAAAGTGCTTTTAGCTCACTTGACTTTTCAACTCAACATTTATTTGTTCTAAGGATGACACTAAAAAAGGTGGTACCTAACTCTCATCAATAATGAAATAAGTAGAAGAGAAGAAAACTTAAATATAACAAGAAAGCTTTGTTTTTTTCTTTAAACCTTAGCAAATATTAAGTGATACTATTAAGTGATGAATCTAGCATGCCTCAGTTCAGACCCAGGG
>VYZU01013499.1:2437-24271 GCA_013401355.1 Ceyx cyanopectus | reverse complement strand
TTCTTTTAACATTAGATGGTAGTGACACTGGCTTGCAATTAAATCCTGTATATAGAAGCAAGCAGCTACAGTGATTTAAATGCCCCCTTCTCATAAGCATTCTATTTTCTAAAGAAACAGCTTTCTTTTGATTGCTTTCAATCCTTCTGTTTCTCCAAATGGTAAAACTGCAATTTAAGGATTTAAGAGCTCTGTATGAGACTGCAGGAGCAAGAAGTATTGACCTAGCTAATAGGATAAATATCAGATCAGATATCTTCCTATATACTGAAATACAGGTCAGCCATTTAGTCTTAGTTTTTGCAGTAAGCTTTCCTGTAACAGCTACATCTGTTACAGGTGTAGCAGGCTGCCCTGACCCTAAACCATAATAATCTAGTACCAGCAAACTGCCCTTTCTCTTACAAAGGCAGGCACTCTGCCACAGCATCTTAAGAAGTTTCTCTTCATAACAATATAAAAGCCTGGAGGCAAAGGAATTAAAAGAATTCAGACTCAACAATGATTTCAATGTCAGATTGAAAGAGTAAACTTTAGAGTTTGATGCTATCTTTCACTGGGAGAGATCATTATCACCCTGTTAAAAAGACTTGTCTGTTAGCATTAATGCATATATTTCTGCATTCTTTCAGCTAAAACTGAACATTATCAAGTAAGAAATATAGTAGCAGTAGTTCTAAGAGACATCCATTTTAATCTTGTTTTCAGTTTAAGGCAATACACACAGTTCTCAATACAAGAACCTGATGTGCAGTACACAGTCATCTAAAGTAAAACCCTTTATACTGCTGCTCTGAGGAAACATGCTCTTGCCAGTGTTCAGTGAGCAGAAAAAAGCTCTGATATTTTGACAAACAGAATAAACTCAGTAATTCCAGAGTTTGACAAGGAAATCTGAGAGTTCACAACCACAAATGGTCTGTCAGGGTTAAGCATGTATACAGACAGACATTTTGAACTATCAGCTATAATGCTGTTAATGATATTCATTGNATGAATGCAGTACTGAAACCCTGCTGTAATAGTGCAAGTACAACACAGACACAGTGGTCTGAGTGCATCTCCTGTCATGTAAAACAGCTCTCCCAGCTGCCAAGGGCTGTACTAAAAACACTCACACTTGCCTGTGTTTCCATTCAGAATCTGCTTCACCTTTTGTTAGCATCATTCTAAGAGTATTAGGCAAGAGCCACAATACACCCTGGTACCAATGCCTCAGGAGAAGTGCTGAGCATGTCTCAAGAGCCAATGTGCTTCACTGGACTTGTATCAAAGCTACAATATTACTTCAAAAGTTAAGAAAGTACCACTCTGAAAATGAAGTGACAGAATTGAATACTGTTTGGCTGTATTATAAGACCCACAATAGCATTTAGTATTTACTTATGCATGAAATTACACTTTGGAATCAATGGGAACTTAGGCATCTAGGCATCTCTGGGGATGGGATTCAGAGAGTTGAGTTTTCAACAAAAGCATATGCAACCTTCACAAGTAACTGTAAGTTCAAAGACCTCTTTCACACAAGTAACTGTAAGTTCAAAGACCTCTTTCACACTAGTAATCAGCTTGCTCAGGATGAAGAGTTTATCAAAAACTGAGTAAAAGACCAAAACCAGAATGGTCCTTTAAATGACCATTTAAATTTATTGTAAAAAATGTGTGGCAATTTTACAAAAGCTCTAACTCAATAAAAAACTCCAAAGTGATAGAAATAAGGATCAAATGCTGAATAGCACAAATTTTTAATGGATGCAATAGTTAAAATACACAATACACAAGATAATAAAAGATCATATTTACACAATACAATCAAGAATTCAAACTCACCTTGAATTCTTTCACCTTTTCCATGGTTATCAGGCGCCTTGATGTGTGGCTGGAAAGCATCTGCTCACAGTTGCTAATAAGTTTCAGGCACGGGTGACGGGGAATGATCTCTTCTGTATATCTGGAAGAAATAAACATTCATAAAGCTATAAGCTCATGCACTGCCAGACTTACAACAGAAAGAGAATTCATACAGATTCTTCACAAAATGGCTTAAGGATTTTTTACATTATATATTGGAGTCATCTTGTAACATGAAACACATAGCATAAATTAAAACTTCACAGTAGAGACACCCCAGACATGCTTTCTGCATGTATTTACATGTTAATGTATGCACACAGGCCTGTCTTTATAAATTCAAGTATAAAATACCTCAGACAATAAGATATAACAACTTAACCAATCAAGAGATTTGACTTTAAAAACATATTCCACAGTCAACACACACAGAGTTGCAGAACAAGACTTAACTCTGGCTCTCTAAGATAAGACCATTACACTTCAATTCCAAATCATATTAAACCAGCTCTTATCAGACAGTGATGTCCCTGGACTTCAGAATTTGGTGTTACAAATTTATCATGTTATAATTACTTTTCCTAAAGGGAAGAAAAAAAAATAAATTCTTTTAACATTAGATGGTAGTGACACTGGCTTGCAATTAAATCCTGTATATAGAAGCAAGCAGCTACAGTGATTTAAATGCCCCCTTCTCATAAGCATTCTATTTTCTAAAGAAACAGCTTTCTTTTGATTGCTTTCAATCCTTCTGTTTCTCCAAATGGTAAAACTGCAATTTAAGGATTTAAGAGCTCTGTATGAGACTGCAGGAGCAAGAAGTATTGACCTAGCTAATAGGATAAATATCAGATCAGATATCTTCCTATATACTGAAATACAGGTCAGCCATTTAGTCTTAGTTTTTGCAGTAAGCTTTCCTGTAACAGCTACATCTGTTACAGGTGTAGCAGGCTGCCCTGACCCTAAACCATAATAATCTAGTACCAGCAAACTGCCCTTTCTCTTACAAAGGCAGGCACTCTGCCACAGCATCTTAAGAAGTTTCTCTTCATAACAATATAAAAGCCTGGAGGCAAAGGAATTAAAAGAATTCAGACTCAACAATGATTTCAATGTCAGATTGAAAGAGTAAACTTTAGAGTTTGATGCTATCTTTCACTGGGAGAGATCATTATCACCCTGTTAAAAAGACTTGTCTGTTAGCATTAATGCATATATTTCTGCATTCTTTCAGCTAAAACTGAACATTATCAAGTAAGAAATATAGTAGCAGTAGTTCTAAGAGACATCCATTTTAATCTTGTTTTCAGTTTAAGGCAATACACACAGTTCTCAATACAAGAACCTGATGTGCAGTACACAGTCATCTAAAGTAAAACCCTTTATACTGCTGCTCTGAGGAAACATGCTCTTGCCAGTGTTCAGTGAGCAGAAAAAAGCTCTGATATTTTGACAAACAGAATAAACTCAGTAATTCCAGAGTTTGACAAGGAAATCTGAGAGTTCACAACCACAAATGGTCTGTCAGGGTTAAGCATGTATACAGACAGACATTTTGAACTATCAGCTATAATGCTGTTAATGATATTCATTGTTTTGTTTGTGAGCAGTCTGACAAACAAACCTAAGATAACAATTCTAACATCAGAATAAATGTAACCTACTAAGTGCACTCTTCTATATTTGGAAGATATTTAGAAACCCACTTCACCATGAAACAGTTAAAAACAAAAACACAAACCAAGCCAACCTCAAAACTTTGTCTGAGAGATGCTGAAGTAAGGTATACAAACATGTCCTTCCTTTCAAACCCAGCTGTAATCCCAGGCTGCAGCACTGAGCAAACAGCATCCTGCAGTCTCTGCTGGCCTCTCTCGTCCTTGACAGAGCTGCTCTCCTCTGCCTCCTGCCTCTCACTGCTATCTCTTGGTTACTAGACTTNTTTTTTTTTTCCCTGACTAATGCTGGTGTTGCAGTAGATTCCTGTACAAGAGTGTAAGTGGCTTTAAAAGCTCCACTTTGAGATGTTCCTGCCCTAGGTGGTAGTTCAGGGAAGGAGTCTGGAGTGTTTTGCTTCTCTGCTTGGTATTCATCCAGAACAGGGAGTTATTTGCATCCCATTTATGGGAGGACTTCTGCTCTCTTAAAAACCCCATCAAATAAGAAAATGTAGCTTGGATTCAAACTAAAAGTGCCTGGAAAGATCTGTTCTTAATGACCTTGTGCATGCTGAAGGATGGGGAATGGGGAATTTACTGGTCCTGCCATAATTCACACAACCAAACTTCAATAGGTCAAAAAAGATGTCACTGAGATGATAACTGGATGAAACGAAGATGTGATTTTCTGTGCTAAACAAGAAATTTACAAGTGTAAGCATAAAAGCAGGGATAAAAATCTGCATTTTTAATAATTATTTTAAAAAACCTACACAAAAAATACACACACACAAAGAAAATTATTATTTAATTATTATTACTACAATTTCTTGGTTGTCTATTAGCAGTTAATAAAAAAATTAATTCTACAACTATTATTGGGTTTCCATAAAGGCATTTATATTCTACCACAGGCAAGACATCTCACCTTCTTTCAGCTGACTTAACAGTTTCCTTTTGTGCCCCTGTTCTGCGAGTAGCTTCTCTGATACCATAGGGGGCTACAAAAACCAAACACATAACCAGAGGTGAGAACCCCACCTGTTGTCCAAGTAACATCCAATTTTACCTACACAACAGTGCACAAACTGTGGCTCCCACAGTTAACACAAAAAAAGCTTTTACAAAGCTTTTACAAAGTAAAAGCTGGCAAGGTTAATTTCTTCAGTATCTATTAAAAGTTTCTTGCTCCAAAAGGTTAGTTTAAAACTGTTTCAAAAAAAGCCATTCAGCAGTAAGAGGCTTCTAGGGGCCTAGAAGGCTGCTACACTAGGAAGGATAATGCTTTTTTGGATTGTTAATTATGAGACACTTCTTACCTTTGCAACAGTAACAAATAATTACAACCCTCTTTTTTTTGAGCAACATAAACATAAACTCAGTTCCAAGTCATATTAATATTCTACATGGACTCACAGCCAAACAGGCAACATACAAACTAGCAGGCAATGCACAGAGTCATACTCTCTAACTCATATGAAGGTGTCATCAGACAAACCAGCACTAGAGATCAGAAACTGCTGTATCAAGGTCTTTTATTCATAGAATCATTCAGGTTGGAAAAGACTCTTAGGATCATCAAGTGCAACCATTAGCCCTGCTCTACAAAGTTCACCCCTAAAGCATGTCCCCAAAAACCACATCCAAACACCCCTTAAACACATCCAGGGATGGTGACTCAATCACCTCCCTGGGCAGCCTGTTCCAGTGTCTGACCACTCTTTCAGTGAAAAATTTCCCTTAGCCTCTACTCATTCTCATGCATGACAAATGGTGTTGAGCACATAAGATTCTAAAGACACAGAGGAACCTTTGAAACTGCCAGAGCTTCTAGTGGCCAAGTGTATAAAAAAATGTATTAAAAATTTCTATTTGGAAGCATTCCAATAAGCATTCAGCACAAGTCATCAGAAGTCCCATTAGAGCTGCATGGCAGACTCTGGTGTGTGTCAGATCAAGTCCTAACAGCAGCATGGACCAATCTGTGCATCAATAAAGTTATACTTTTAGTGAATGAGTTTTCTTCAAAAGGATGATTTTCAGACACCATGATTTCTACTAGCAAACATCATATTCTCTCCATGGAAGAGAGTATTACCACCAGCTTTGTTACACATTTATAACTATCCTTAAAATAAATACAGACATGTCAAATGCAGACCCAATTTCCACAGTGCTGCTCTCATTTTATAACATGGCAACTGCAGAGCTGAGACATTAAATCACTGTACAGAGGCACAGGCAATAATCCTTTAGTCAGTGTTATTAGGCAATGAAAAGCATTAAGAAACTCACGATCTGTAATGATGGCATCAAACAGCATCCCTTTCCTCCATATTGGTCTTGAAAAATCAGAAACTAGTGCATCAATGTAATATTTCTCTAAACCATACTGTCGGAGATTAGCTCTGATATTTTCATCTGGTCCTCTCCATTTCTGGTTCTTCCTGCTTGCCTTGCCTGGGGATGGTGAGGACAGTATGGAACACAAAACAAAGCACACTCAACAATAAACTGATTTGTAGGAAAAGCTTTCATATATTCTATCAAGTCATTTAAAGGAAAAGAATTCAAAATCACATACAAAACTAGATTTTACCTCCTGCCTTATTCTACTATCACAAGTATTTGTGATAAACTTCACAAGTAGCAAGGAATAATTAAATAATGAAAATAATCAAAGAAGTTCTGCTGCACTATCTGCAGAGGGTGTCACAGAACACTTATGAAAATGGTGGTTGGTAAGCTGTTCTCACTATGCACCAGTCCTGTCCCATAAGTCAGATATAATTTACACTTTAAAATACACAGGGATTAGTCTTCCTGTGTTATGTTACAAGAGTCTTCCTACATCACAGGCTACAAAAAAAAAAAAAACCACAGAGCTGTTTTAATTATTATTCCAAACTTTTTTTTGGTACCTTAGCTAGGATACATACAACATGGTCAATAAAAATCAGCATGACCAAATATATCCTGTGAGGATTAATGTTTCTTTAAAACCCACTAAGTAGCACTTGCTACCATCAGTATTCTTAAATTCCAGAGAGCAACTTTTCAGCAGCTTAGAAATCTGAAACATACCTAATCCATGGATTGTGTTGTAATCTATATCAGTACCACACACATATGCTCCAAAGTGTGCTGAGGAGATTAGAAGGCCACCTATAAAGGGAAGAAAATGCTGTCATAAAAGTTAGCTGTGTTAGGATTTTTTTCCCCAGGAACTTCAGGAGTTTACAACAGTAGCACAGTAGACTCAAAAAAATAAAGGGGAACAAAAAAAGAATAATTAAAGGTACCAATCAGTTAGAATCACTATAGAATTATAACCAGAGATAATAACATTAAGTTCCTTGTCTGCTATACCTGATCCTCCTTATCTTGCTATGCCTATGTCACTTATCTCTGGAGACTGTTCTTAGGAGTTTGTTTATGGTTTTCTGTATTTCAAGGCAATAAGATTCTTTAATCATTACATGAAACAAAACTTTAATTAACTTCTTTAATCATTACATGAAACTACTTTGCAAGGAGAATTTCAAAATGTCAGCAAACAATCTGAATAATTACCACCAAAAAAATGGCAATTCTTCTGTGCCTGTTCTCAAAGCCAGTCTCCTTAACTGTGTCNACTGTTCTTAGGAGTTTGTTTATGGTTTTCTGTATTTCAAGGCAATAAGATTCTTTAATCATTACATGAAACAAAACTTTAATTAACTTCTTTAATCATTACATGAAACTACTTTGCAAGGAGAATTTCAAAATGTCAGCAAACAATCTGAATAATTACCACCAAAAAAATGGCAATTCTTCTGTGCCTGTTCTCAAAGCCAGTCTCCTTAACTGTGTCTAAAACCAAACTTGTTGTATCATGTGGCCATTCCCTGAGCAAGAAGCAACAGTCAAGAACCTTGTACATGTAAATATCTTCAGTGTAAACAGCAACAAAAAAGTTTCTGTAACTGTTTTGCAGTGTGAAAGCTATGTACAGGTGCATTTTTTTTGGTCACCTATTTTGCACTCATCATGCAATAAAACTATTTTTTTAATCACTACAATTGTGAACTGCTTTCCTAACCTAAAAAACACCAACAAAAAAACACCCTACCAAAAAAGCACGTGTGATTTCCTTCTGAAACTAGGCAACAGCTGAACAGACCACAGAAAAGAGCAAATGACTACCAAAGATCTGTGCTGTATCAAGAGTATCAGCCATCATCACAGTCCCTGAGTATACCTAACATNGCAATACACACAGTTCTCAATACAAGAACCTGATGTGCAGTACACAGTCATCTAAAGTAAAACCCTTTATACTGCTGCTCTGAGGAAACATGCTCTTGCCAGTGTTCAGTGAGCAGAAAAAAGCTCTGATATTTTGACAAACAGAATAAACTCAGTAATTCCAGAGTTTGACAAGGAAATCTGAGAGTTCACAACCACAAATGGTCTGTCAGGGTTAAGCATGTATACAGACAGACATTTTGAACTATCAGCTATAATGCTGTTAATGATATTCATTGTTTTGTTTGTGAGCAGTCTGACAAACAAACCTAAGATAACAATTCTAACATCAGAATAAATGTAACCTACTAAGTGCACTCTTCTATATTTGGAAGATATTTAGAAACCCACTTCACCATGAAACAGTTAAAAACAAAAACACAAACCAAGCCAACCTCAAAACTTTGTCTGAGAGATGCTGAAGTAAGGTATACAAACATGTCCTTCCTTTCAAACCCAGCTGTAATCCCAGGCTGCAGCACTGAGCAAACAGCATCCTGCAGTCTCTGCTGGCCTCTCTCGTCCTTGACAGAGCTGCTCTCCTCTGCCTCCTGCCTCTCACTGCTATCTCTTGGTTACTAGACTTTTGATTCCTCAGATGCAAGCTAAACCAGTAGTGCCAAACCCCAGAGAGAGGAGAATGTTCTCTTACAGGACCTTGTCATGCATCTCTATTAACTACTCTAGTAGAAACATATTTTAATAAGAGCCTTGCTACTACTAGCTCAGAAATTTGTCTGCACATTGGAAGTCTAATTTGCTAAGTGTAAATTTCAAACCAGTGGACAAACCTTTACAAGGGCATGTGGAGGCTTTTTCTTTTTGGTAATAGTCAGGAATTATCCCCATCCAAAAACCTTAGTTTAAAATGTGCTTCCCCTCATGAGAAGTTTTAAAACATGAAATCTGAGCATTACTCTTAAGTCTGTGGAAGTTCCAGCTTTACTGTAGCCCAGAAGAAAGCACACTGAGAATGCAGCATCCACACTGACATACTACATCCAAGAAATCAAGAATACATACTCAGGCCTGTATATTGGAAGCCAGTAAACTAATCTTCCTCCCATCACCAGATATTCTGCTGCAAACTTCAATAGGTCAAAAAAGATGTCACTGAGATGATAACTGGATGAAACGAAGATGTGATTTTCTGTGCTAAACAAGAAATTTACAAGTGTAAGCATAAAAGCAGGGATAAAAATCTGCATTTTTAATAATTATTTTAAAAAACCTACACAAAAAATACACACACACAAAGAAAATTATTATTTAATTATTATTACTACAATTTCTTGGTTGTCTATTAGCAGTTAATAAAAAAATTAATTCTACAACTATTATTGGGTTTCCATAAAGGCATTTATATTCTACCACAGGCAAGACATCTCACCTTCTTTCAGCTGACTTAACAGTTTCCTTTTGTGCCCCTGTTCTGCGAGTAGCTTCTCTGATACCATAGGGGGCTACAAAAACCAAACACATAACCAGAGGTGAGAACCCCACCTGTTGTCCAAGTAACATCCAATTTTACCTACACAACAGTGCACAAACTGTGGCTCCCACAGTTAACACAAAAAAAGCTTTTACAAAGCTTTTACAAAGTAAAAGCTGGCAAGGTTAATTTCTTCAGTATCTATTAAAAGTTTCTTGCTCCAAAAGGTTAGTTTAAAACTGTTTCAAAAAAAGCCATTCAGCAGTAAGAGGCTTCTAGGGGCCTAGAAGGCTGCTACACTAGGAAGGATAATGCTTTTTTGGATTGTTAATTATGAGACACTTCTTACCTTTGCAACAGTAACAAATAATTACAACCCTCTTTTTTTTGAGCAACATAAACATAAACTCAGTTCCAAGTCATATTAATATTCTACATGGACTCACAGCCAAACAGGCAACATACAAACTAGCAGGCAATGCACAGAGTCATACTCTCTAACTCATATGAAGGTGTCATCAGACAAACCAGCACTAGAGATCAGAAACTGCTGTATCAAGGTCTTTTATTCATAGAATCATTCAGGTTGGAAAAGACTCTTAGGATCATCAAGTGCAACCATTAGCCCTGCTCTACAAAGTTCACCCCTAAAGCATGTCCCCAAAAACCACATCCAAACACCCCTTAAACACATCCAGGGATGGTGACTCAATCACCTCCCTGGGCAGCCTGTTCCAGTGTCTGACCACTCTTTCAGTGAAAAATTTCCCTTAGCCTCTACTCATTCTCATGCATGACAAATGGTGTTGAGCACATAAGATTCTAAAGACACAGAGGAACCTTTGAAACTGCCAGAGCTTCTAGTGGCCAAGTGTATAAAAAAATGTATTAAAAATTTCTATTTGGAAGCATTCCAATAAGCATTCAGCACAAGTCATCAGAAGTCCCATTAGAGCTGCATGGCAGACTCTGGTGTGTGTCAGATCAAGTCCTAACAGCAGCATGGACCAATCTGTGCATCAATAAAGTTATACTTTTAGTGAATGAGTTTTCTTCAAAAGGATGATTTTCAGACACCATGATTTCTACTAGCAAACATCATATTCTCTCCATGGAAGAGAGTATTACCACCAGCTTTGTTACACATTTATAACTATCCTTAAAATAAATACAGACATGTCAAATGCAGACCCAATTTCCACAGTGCTGCTCTCATTTTATAACATGGCAACTGCAGAGCTGAGACATTAAATCACTGTACAGAGGCACAGGCAATAATCCTTTAGTCAGTGTTATTAGGCAATGAAAAGCATTAAGAAACTCACGATCTGTAATGATGGCATCAAACAGCATCCCTTTCCTCCATATTGGTCTTGAAAAATCAGAAACTAGTGCATCAATGTAATATTTCTCTAAACCATACTGTCGGAGATTAGCTCTGATATTTTCATCTGGTCCTCTCCATTTCTGGTTCTTCCTGCTTGCCTTGCCTGGGGATGGTGAGGACAGTATGGAACACAAAACAAAGCACACTCAACAATAAACTGATTTGTAGGAAAAGCTTTCATATATTCTATCAAGTCATTTAAAGGAAAAGAATTCAAAATCACATACAAAACTAGATTTTACCTCCTGCCTTATTCTACTATCACAAGTATTTGTGATAAACTTCACAAGTAGCAAGGAATAATTAAATAATGAAAATAATCAAAGAAGTTCTGCTGCACTATCTGCAGAGGGTGTCACAGAACACTTATGAAAATGGTGGTTGGTAAGCTGTTCTCACTATGCACCAGTCCTGTCCCATAAGTCAGATATAATTTACACTTTAAAATACACAGGGATTAGTCTTCCTGTGTTATGTTACAAGAGTCTTCCTACATCACAGGCTACAAAAAAAAAACAAACCACAGAGCTGTTTTAATTATTATTCCAAACTTTGTTTTGGTACCTTAGCTAGGATACATACAACATGGTCAATAAAAATCAGCATGACCAAATATATCCTGTGAGGATTAATGTTTCTTTAAAACCCACTAAGTAGCACTTGCTACCATCAGTATTCTTAAATTCCAGAGAGCAACTTTTCAGCAGCTTAGAAATCTGAAACATACCTAATCCATGGATTGTGTTGTAATCTATATCAGTACCACACACATATGCTCCAAAGTGTGCTGAGGAGATTAGAAGGCCACCTATAAAGGGAAGAAAATGCTGTCATAAAAGTTAGCTGTGTTAGGATTTTTTTCCCCAGGAACTTCAGGAGTTTACAACAGTAGCACAGTAGACTCAAAAAAATAAAGGGGAACAAAAAAAGAATAATTAAAGGTACCAATCAGTTAGAATCACTATAGAATTATAACCAGAGATAATAACATTAAGTTCCTTGTCTGCTATACCTGATCCTCCTTATCTTGCTATGCCTATGTCACTTATCTCTGGAGACTGTTCTTAGGAGTTTGTTTATGGTTTTCTGTATTTCAAGGCAATAAGATTCTTTAATCATTACATGAAACAAAACTTTAATTAACTTCTTTAATCATTACATGAAACTACTTTGCAAGGAGAATTTCAAAATGTCAGCAAACAATCTGAATAATTACCACCAAAAAAATGGCAATTCTTCTGTGCCTGTTCTCAAAGCCAGTCTCCTTAACTGTGTCTAAAACCAAACTTGTTGTATCATGTGGCCATTCCCTGAGCAAGAAGCAACAGTCAAGAACCTTGTACATGTAAATATCTTCAGTGTAAACAGCAACAAAAAAGTTTCTGTAACTGTTTTGCAGTGTGAAAGCTATGTACAGGTGCATTTTTTTTGGTCACCTATTTTGCACTCATCATGCAATAAAACTATTTTTTTAATCACTACAATTGTGAACTGCTTTCCTAACCTAAAAAACACCAACAAAAAAACACCCTACCAAAAAAGCACGTGTGATTTCCTTCTGAAACTAGGCAACAGCTGAACAGACCACAGAAAAGAGCAAATGACTACCAAAGATCTGTGCTGTTGTTACTAAGGAGGCTTGGAGCTAATAGAATGGTTTAAAACAGAACAAGGACTGAGAAGGCTGTGAGCCCCACACTACTGCTTCTGGATACAGACAGTCCTGCTAAAATAAAGGGGGTGATTGCTGCTGGACAAAGAGTTGATCAGCACATGGAACACTGCACAGGCTGTGCAAGTGACACCAGTTCCCCCCATCACCAGCACTGTGAAGAGAAGCATCTCAGGTGGCTGCCTTTCCCTGCACCACCCACTCAGAACCAACAAACCCCTAACATGCACTGGGTGCACGGGCTAAAGATCCTGTCTCAGGGCACTAGCAAACTCCATATGCTGATCTAGCTGGGAAATAAAAATACTAGTTACAGGGGTGAGGTTGGATCCCCTTTCTTTCTTCTGCAGTGTAGAAGATAACTCAGTACAGGTATAAATCAAGTTTCTAAGCTCTGCCACCACCATCTGGAAAGATCTTCAAACAGAAGTTTTCTTCGTATGTTAAACTCTAGCAAAATTGAAGGTGAGGGAGAAAGGCCAAAAAAAACAAAAAACAAAAAGAAAATCAGAATTTCCTCTGCTTTTTCTTGTGAAATGGATCAGGGAAAAGCAAGGTTACTCACCGCAGAGGAGTCACCCATTTCCCTTCTCGGCTGCAATCCCTCAGAACAGTTGGGCAGTACCTCCAGAGGGTCAAGACAAATTTAGCTAGCCCTGCCCCCAAGTATGGCATACCACCCAGTCCTATAAAAAAAGTAAGAAGAAAGTACTTTGCCCATCTAAGAATGTTTTTAATCATGGGGGGGGAGGGGGAGTTAGGGAGTTAGGAAAACATGAACTAACAGCTTTTAATAAACCTCAGGTGGTACTAGTTCAATTGTGTTCACACAGAAGCTGTGAACATACTCTGACAGGGCCAGCAGTCTGACCTGCTATAGCAAACAGATGTACACAAAGGGTTAATGAGAGAATCACTGTGTGCCCTAACAACTGTTGGTGAATAATGATGGCACAGAACTCCATGTCTTTCTATCATACACTAACTCACCCATGTTGTCAGCACAGATGAGGGTCTGGTCAAACCACTGCCCTCCAGGATGTCAAAGAAAAATTTCCTGTCATTTGCAATTATGCAGAACCACAAAAGGGAAAAAAAAGGGACAAATATCTTCCAAAGGTACAAAGAATAATCTCATTGATAAAACCTGAAGGAATTATCTAAAAGGAAGTACAAAGTATTCAGGTAAAGACTTGATTCTTCCAGAAATCTCTAGGCTTCCTTCTGCCAGTACTGAGAAAAGAGTAGCTAAACAGTTTATGGAAGTTATGTTTTGTAACTCAAAAACCTTCCTGGCCATTCCAATTCTGCTTCACAAAAAAAGGAGAATCAAGTCTCCTAAGCCAACCTGGTCAAAAGCACTTTTTATTGCAAGGATGAATTCCAATAGTCCACTCTTACACTAACATAGAAGACTTGAGATTTGTCCCATCCAGCAAAAGCAATCTGTTTCCAATAAGTAAACACCATTTTTGCAAAGCTGTTCTAATTTGGTACTATTTACCTTTTCACCATAAAAAAAACAGGAAGAACCCAAGCCAGATATTAATATTGTAGCAATAAAGAAAACTGAACTCAAATCCTGACTGCATGTTCTTTCCAAGCCCATCAGCTGAAATTAACTGCATCACTCTCAACTCTCGACTACCTTCCAAAATTCTAGTGGCAGGACACTGTTGCACTGACAATTCTGAAAATCCTTTAAAGGTCCTCAAGAGACCACTGAAATTCCTGTTTCAGGAACCAAAAGTAGGTGCAAAAGCAACTGTTCAGTTGTTTAGTCATAAATACATTTTACTGACAAATGACATGCCACCCAATGTCTCTACTGTCCCTACATACCTTTAATGTCATGTACATGTATGTTATAGATGTCTGGTGCAATAAACCCACAAAATTTGCAATGCAAATCACTAAATTTGGGAGAATTTCATACACGTTACCTTTTGAAATGAAAAAACTTTAATTTCTATAGCTTCACTTCTATGTGATTTCTCTTCCTTTAACTTTACCTTTCCTTTTTTTAATTCAACTTTCACTCCCAAGAAAATGAATGCTCTCAGGGAATTTTTTGCAATTTAGGTTTAGCAGATTTTTGTAAAAACACACAAAACCATAGACACTGAAATGAAACAAACTACTTAGAGATAGAGGTTTTTCCTCACCTTCCAAATAGTATTACTTATCTGAAAGGAACACGAGCACAAGGAGGGGGAGGAAATTACATAAGACATCATTATGCACACAAAAAAAAAAAGCACAGATATGAACAAAAATTCAAGGCAAAAAACAGAGTTCACTGAAGCCCTTGCATTTCTGAAAAAAAATTGTATCCCTGGTCTGTTTTCCATGGTACAAGAAGGCACATGCTAATAAGAATTTATCATGATAGTGACCCTGTAGTGTTGTCTTCTCTCTCCCTAACTTCTCTGCAGTGATTTCTAAAGTGAATTCTCTTCATCCTCCCATTAATCTATTTATTTTTAATTGCACATCTCAAAGGTTGTCACAAAATCCAGGTCAGAAACACAGCCTCTGTTATGCTTTTGAAGAAAATATTATAGGTAGCTTGTACTGTTGTATGATTAAATAGCACAAACTGACACCATGGATCTTGTATTCTGCCTGCAAAACAGCTGAGTTGCCCTTAGGTAAAAAGAATTCCACAGTAATATGTGGAATAAAAGCTCCCCCTCCTGGCTTAACAAAGAACAGTTAGGCTGGGGGTGCACACTGTGAGCAGCACAAGACAAGCCAAGACAGTACAAGGAACTGATCACTATTGAATGCTATGACATAACCATTGCTGTGTTGTGTTATACACCTAGAAGTGCCCTCAGCACTCCTCTAGATAGTCACCTCCAAAAATGCTGCTCCTTGTAGCATTTGAAGAGTGGCTGCAGGGAGTGCTCTGGCCAAATTTCAGTTCTTAGTCACTATGCATCTTAAGCAATCCATGAAACACATGAATTGGCATTTTAACCATGGCACAGAAAATAACACAGTAAAGACAGACTTGTCAGAGGTGTCAAATTAACTGTTTACATCTTCAGTTGATCTCCTTTCCTCAAAATCCCTTTCAAGTTCAGAACACACTCATATTATAATCACCATTTTGGCTTTGGCATCTCCTTGGAATCAGGCAGGCACCAGAAGCTGCTGCCCCAGGTATGTGTGGGGTTCAGGCAGCACCACCATCTGCCAGTTTTTCCACCACTATTTAAAGAAATAGATAAATAAATAAACAAACCTGTTCCAACAAATGGATCATACACAAGATCATTGGGTTTTACTCTCCCATGGTTTGCCATAATGAAAGACAGGCAGGCATCCATGCTAGTATTTCCAATGAAGTGTCTCTTTTTCACACTGTAAGACTCAATAAGTTCTCTTTGGCCATCTGCAATCTGTTGAAACATTTAAAATCACTGTCAGGTCTTAGATACAAGATATAAGCAGACAAGCTAACAGACTTGCTGAAGTGAAATCATCCAACAAACAGGTAACTCTTGATTTCATAACACATCACTTTGATTTCTGCCATCTGAAAATACAGCAGACTTCTTTTCTAAGCAACAGCCTCTTGTTTCACCACCTAGATAAATTCTTCAAGACAGAGGTAAAAAAAAATATACAAACATTTTAGAGGGAAAATTCTTCTGAAGAAATAATTAGAGCAACTTTGCTATTATTCCAGGTATCAGAAAAACAATCCCTGACAATTCAGAGTTAGAAGAATTTCAAAATGATATTAGGAGTAGAAATGAATGTTAACATATGCATGCACTTATACACCCACATACTTATGGTGACACAGAATTTCCATCTTCACTAGATTTTCTGTCACACTCAACAACAAAGTTTATGGTACTGATTTTTTTTTTTTTATGTTTAAATGGCTTGATTTATCTGCTTTTTTTTCTAGTCATAGTAAGAATGTTCAAGACTTCATCAGTGCATTGTGCAGTGACAGATTTGGACATAAGTATATTATCTGCTTTCATTAAAGCTCAACACAATTTATTACATTTAAACTGAGGAACACTTTCCTGAAAATACAAGCTCATCTGAACAGAAGCAAGTGTACTCACTCACCCATCTACCAAAATACAGCTGAAAGGGCTCTTCTGGAACATTATTAGGGTCCATTCCATAATCTTCCAAAATCCAGAAGATGTGTTCTGGATTCTTTAAATTTACTTTTCCTTTGAATGGCAGAAATTCAAGGGCCTATACAATAAAGGAAAACAGAGTGGAAAAAAAACCCAAAACAAAACAACCAAACAAAAAGCAGGGTTACATTTTTTAAACATATAACCTACAAAAAAAAAACAAACAACTAACCCAAACAAACAAAACCACAAAACAAACATATAGCCAAAAACAAACCACTATTCACTTCTGAGAGGTTACAGATTAGTACCAAAAGTACATTCACAATTTTGTCTGGATTTCTGAGATGTCTTTCTTGTGCATAAAGATAGCTCAAATGATTAAGTATTAATCAGGAACCATAACTTTTTTTAACTGAACAAAACTCAGCTTTAGGGAAATTTTCAAGTTATAAACATAACACTAATGATGAACAATGGGATTTAAGATTTCAGTGCAGCTACACCAATTTACATACTCAGTCTTATTTCATGTCCACAAAACCTGAACAAACAGTTTCTCCAGCACAATGGGCTGAAATCAGCAGTGATATTTGTTTTAAGGGAATGTTAATTCAGACAAAAAAAAGATATCTAGATGTAAGCTAAAAACTGCTGTAAGGCTTTCAGAAAACCCAAACTTAAATACATAGCATGGAATAAGAACAAAATAAAAAGATTAACTGTCAAAGATTTCTTTAATCATCTACTTACATTTATCTTTTCTATTTTCTGTGCTTGGGTCAGTGTTTTATTAAATGTATGAATATGTACTTTGTAAGTAGAGTCTGACTGTAGATAGGGAAGCTGAAAAAAAAGGCAAAGACACTTTTGTTAGTACAGCTGTGGTGCTATCCAGTGTGATTATGGGAACAAATTCCCCAGGTGCTTTACATACATACCATCCTGTCCACTGGATAGTTCTGCAGAGATACATAGAGCTCCCCTGCAGATCTGCCATGACCCCATAGTTCAAATATAGACCTGAAATAACAAAGTTTTTGAAAGTGCTGTCAAATAGCAGGAAAAAATAAAACTCCTTAAAAATACTTACTGGTTTTAACCTTTTTGGCTAACAGGCTTTGCTTCATGTAGTACCAAAGTGCCATATTTAACTCTTAGCACATATATTTAAGTTTTGTTCTTCATGGAGACACTCCTATTTTTAATCCTGCAGTGATTATTTTTATGCTACTTTTTTGTTTAGTAACATATACTAAGTAATACTTAGTATATGTTACTAAACTAAGTAATACTAAGTAATACTTTTTTGTTTAGTAACATAGGTGCCCACAGCTGCTTTTTGAAGTACAGTGCAGTTTAAGCCCATCAGAAACATACTATGCTAAAGATATATTTTATATACACGGGGTCTCTTTAGGCAGGAGTGTGCAGCCTAGTACATTACTAGCTACATTTCATTGTAGCTAAAACTGAGTAACTGACCCAAGAAGCATTCAACAGAAACCATGCAACACTCTGCAAAAGTGCCCAGAATAACCCTGAACAGGACAATCTAGGTACCTAAATTTTAATATAGTCAAGACAGACACACCACAGCTATGCTGCTTCTCATCCTGATTGTGATGATTCTCATCACAATACCTCCAAGGCACCTCCCAAGCCTCACTGGAAAGCCTGTTTTATACAGACACCTCTAAGAAGGCCAAAAACCTGCTGAAACAAAAATTCTGGAACATTTCTGTGCTGTTGACTTTTCTAGAAGGACCTCTCCTACAGGGGTTTGGGCTGAAAACTCAAGATACCAGCACTAGGAGGGTGGTAAAAGGACTCACCTTTCCCTTTCAAACTCAATTTTCAGTTTTTGATATATCACTGTTTTTTAACTCCATGCACATTTGAAAACAAGGCACTAACTAACATTATTCAAGGTGACTAAAAAAAATCACCACCACTACCAAGACAAGTACTGGCTCTGCAGTGACAGACACAGTTTCAGGACCTGGTGTGGATCATACACTAAGTAAAGAGGACTAGCAGGCTACACAATCAGTCCAACAGGCTCCTCCTAAATTCTAGAGGTAATCAGAGGCTTTTTATTTCAACACTCCACACAAAAATTGGTATTTGGCACAAATTAGCAGAACAATTTTTCACCATGTGCATTATCATTTCCAAGATTTTTCACCTCTTACTTTGCACATACTGTCCGTTTCATCAGGCCCCTTGCCATGTCTTCTGAAGGAATACTGAGAATCCAAAATGGAGACTGAAATAAAGAGAAAATAAGTGATGTAAATACCTAGCTGGAGGATGTCACATGAATTACACAACTACACAATTGTGTTCAATAAAAACAGAGTATGCATGCCAAAGATTAAAACAACAAAACAACATATATCTGTTAAATGTATAGAGAGCATAAGGATAAAAAAATTAACATGAGGTAAAACTCTATACTCAGATTGAATGTCTGAAAAAAATTACCAGGTATTTAATTTTCTTACTATATCTTTGTCTTGGTCAAACATTTTTTTTATGCTTCTCCAGATTATTCATCCTCTAAAGACTCAAAAATACATAATTTCTGACAAGTAGTAACTAAAATCAGTAACATTTTCTAAGTATTAAGATCAAGATCACCTAGCTTCCTAGCTTCACCCTTCCAGACACAGTATCTTGGTAATTTAGAGGCAAACACTAAACTCAAACTGCTGCTGAATGTTTTCATGGTTTGACTCTTCTGAAAAGCAAGGAGATTCCTCCCATCAGATGGCGCTGCTTTTCTTCACCCTGTTAAATTAACATCTCCCCAGGTGCATTTTCTGCATGTTTTACTCAGTTCTAAGTCTTTACTGAAACTGAAATTTGCTCATTTTTTGAATACTCCTTATTTTCCTACAAAACTTCAACAATTATTCAGCATCCATGTTTAATAAGAATACTGTAAAGAACATATTTGTATATCATACATGTGTTCAGATGAAATATTTGGTCCTCACTTACATTTACATGAATTTCCTGGTCACCACTGAATTGTCCACCACAGAGAGAGAGCAAAGATGTTATTTCCTAAAATGAAAATATAAAGATCAGGCTAAAGGAGCATTAACTAATGTTTTACAAAAAAGGTGAAGGAAAAAAAAAAAGCCACATAACAAGTTCTATTGCAGACAGTAACCTCTAGATATTAGGAACAAAATGTTAAGAGTTTGTAACAGAAGAAAGAATGGTGTTTATTACTGACTCACTGTGGGAATCAACAGTTAAATCCACTTAGAGTAGTTGGGTGGATAGGGCAGTTTCACAATGAAATTCAGCTTGTATCTACTGTTCACAAACTGAAAAGAATTAAGACTTTCTTATGAAAGAGAGCCCAGCACTGATCCTAACTTCATTTCTTCTACCTCTCTGTTTTACAGCTATCTCAAATGTTCTCTTCAGCAGGCATCTTTTACAGATTAAACTAAATCAAAGATCATAAACTGAACATGAAAACAGCAGATCTCCAAGAAACAAGCTGGTAATAATTAAAAAAACAAAACAAAACAACAAAAAAAACACCCAATAAAACTCTTTTGAATTCAAATGAGAGGTAAACACTGGGGATGTTTCTCAAGCAGCCTCTTCACTAGAAATGACACACTGCTGCCTCTGGATGTTAATGGCAAAAGAACAAGCAAATCTGTATACTGTCTTAGATTTCAAATGAGTGGGTAAATAAAAGGATTACCATGAAGTATCCTACAAAATGCAGGAAAAGAAAAATCCCAGCATAACACTAGCACATGGTGTTAGTAGGACATGTCCCCATTCATTTCTGTCTTTGCATTGGCATAAAAGGGACATAAGAAATGCTGGGGGAAAAAAAACAAACAAAATGTTTCTTCCAGGAGAATAAATGTTTATATGCAACTGTTTCATTGTATGGTCCTGAGAGAGCAAAAGCACATGAGATTTTTCACACATGAATCAGTGACCCTGGACATATGATGTACAGGAAATGTTTTCAGAGAAATCAGATCCCTAACACAGCTCATCATGAAGACAAACATATGGCTGAGCAGTCACCAAAGCACCAGAAAAGGGCAATGGAACTGGAACTGTCTTCTTCAGCAGATTTATCAACCAAATGCAACTACAACCTTGGTGCAAAAAAAAAATAAAAACACACTTTTAATGCTATATATGGTATTTTTTTTATTATTTTTAATTATTTCATTGAGCAGCACTAGATAAAACTGATTTACTGACAGAGACCAAACTTTGTACCCCAAACTTTGCAACTGACTGGCATAAACATGTCTATGACAAGTAGAGGCTCCACAACTGGGATGCTGCAATCCTAATGCAGAAGTGGGTCTGCTCTCTCTGGTCCTGTCTTGCTGCAGAAAATGAAGATCCCTGCACCCTCCTGCCTCATGCAGCAACCTGATCACCTAGGAGAGAGGCTGTCACCAGAGCAGCACCAACCACTTGTGTACCCACATCAAACCAGTGAGAGAAGCTCTGAAGTTTAGAAATTCAACCAAAAAAACCCCACCACCTTGATGATATTTTTGTGTAAATACATATTCCCCTTCGAGTGTCCATTTACTATCTCGAGCCCCAGGTACTTCGCTGGCAAACTCTCCTAGCTCCCAACGCTCTTGAAAGCGCTAAGAAAAGCGTTGCCCTAAGGCCACCACCAAGAGGCTCTCCATGGTGACCAAGAGACTCTCCATGGTGGCCAAGGGCAGGAGGAGGGAGCCCGAGGGAGCCTGCAGCCGCAGCAAGACCAAGCGGGAGAGAGGCTGCTCCGCTGCCACGGGGCGCGGAGAGAGGCGAGTGCAGACGGAGCACCGGGCGCCCCTTGCCCCGGCCACCCGCGCCGGGTGAACAACAGGCGAGGCCCCGCCGACAGCCAGGGAACACCCAGGGCCGCTCCCGAAGGCGGCGCTTCGCATGGCCCCCTATCAACGAGCCTGGCCGGGCCGACCCCGGCCTAACCCCAATCCCAACGTCGACCCCAGCCCCATGGGGCGCTCACCGGTAGGCGGAACTCGAGGTGCTCCTGCGCCAGCAGCAGCAAGTACCGCCCGAGCGCTGGAGCCTCCATGTCCGGCCATGCCCTGCCTCCCCGAGCCGCATGCGCCGGCGGGCGGGCCCAGCATCGCGGCGGGAAGGCGGCGCTGCCAGCCCCAATTACGGCCGCTGGTGAGGGGCGTGGGATGGAAACACCCCAGCCCGCCCACCAGGTGCTGTCCCACCCATCTCCGGCGTGCTGAGTGCGGGCACTGAGAGCGGGTCCCATCAGCGAAGGGTGCGGAGACAACCTACTAATCGCATTCTTAATTAATTCCTGTTCTGTTCGTCTTCCTCTCATCGTTTTGTTTTTTAATTTACGGTTTTTGTGTGCTTTGTAATGCACGCCATGTGTCGGCACAGTCGTG
>VYZU01013489.1:1272-16797 GCA_013401355.1 Ceyx cyanopectus | reverse complement strand
AACTAACAGTTCCCAGAAGAATATTAGTAATCTTTCCCGGTATCTTTCCTAAAGTCTCAGATTCCACAGTGAAGTGAAAGCTTTCAGGAGAAAGTAAGTGTTAAGAACAGAACATGTGAGTTTTTTAAAACAATGAGTATATTTGAAGTAGTGTCAGGATTTTATGATACTTGGCTCAAGTTTTTTGAAACTTAAGGTTGGCAATATACACATTCACATTGCCATAACTTACAGCAATATTGCTATCCTCATCCTTTTCCTTGACAAAACACCCACAGTCAGAGAAATAACTTTCCTGGTGCCAATTTTGTTATGAAAGTCATTTTCTAAAAACAATCACATGAAATGCAAACCTAATGACTTATCTTCAGGCTTGATTATTCTTAAGGTGTCTTCCTTCTGGGATAACACTTATCAGGTTCTAGCTGCAGTTACCTATGGTCAACTCCAACTTTCTATTTATTAGTAATGCTATTGCTATGCCTTCAGATAACAGCATGATCCCTTTAATGAAGAAAGGTACTAGAGAAAAACGCTGTCTAGCTGTTAAAACTGCCTTTCCCTAGTGCACACATTTTTCACTGCCCCTGTTTTTTCAAGACAAAAATAAAATATATTTTCCTATCTATAATTTCTTCAAGTTTCATGCAGTTTGCTGGAATAAAATGCAGGTACAACATCTTGTGCAAATTAGTCCAAAATTTCCTAAATTATGAGGTGAAAAAGAGATCATTCTCTTGAATATAATAAGGTTGAGCCATGAAAAAAGACCTCCTTGTAGCTGCTTCGTTAAGATTATTTCATCAATATTTGCAAGTTTGGTCTCTNACACATTTTTCACTGCCCCTGTTTTTTCAAGACAAAAATAAAATATATTTTCCTATCTATAATTTCTTCAAGTTTCATGCAGTTTGCTGGAATAAAATGCAGGTACAACATCTTGTGCAAATTAGTCCAAAATTTCCTAAATTATGAGGTGAAAAAGAGATCATTCTCTTGAATATAATAAGGTTGAGCCATGAAAAAAGACCTCCTTGTAGCTGCTTCGTTAAGATTATTTCATCAATATTTGCAAGTTTGGTCTCTTCTGGATGTATATAGAGATGCAAGATTATAGTGTTTTGGCATTGCCCTGTAATATTCTTGATGTAATTAAATCACACCCTAAAATGAGAAGCTTAACTTTGCAGTGTTTTTTAGTAAATTTACGCAATGATCCTGAAGTAACTGAGACTCACCAAGGCCCTTTGCTACATTGTTTGCTGTAAAGCAACAGATAGCAAACAGTAAATAGATAGCAATTCAGTATTTTTCCTTAACATTTGGATTTAGTTTAAACAATTTAGCTTTCTAAATACTGTAAAGATTGAAATTAATATTCATGCAGTTTAGATATACACATTTCAAAACAAGAAAAAGATGCTGTAAATTGAAACTCACGACAATTCAACTTCATGACAGAAATGTCTTGTTTTACATTTGCACGCCACATCTTTAGTCTGGAGAAGAGAAGACTGAGAAGGGACTTGATAAACATTTATAAATATATGAGGGCTAAGTGTAAAGAGGAAAGTGAGAGCCTCTTCTCACTTGTGCCCTGTGATAGGACAAGGGGGAATTGTTACAAGCTAGAACACAAGAGGTTCTGCCTTAACATGAGGAAGAACTTCTTTACAGTAAGGGTGACAGAGCACTGGAATGGGCTTCCTGGGGGGTTGTGGAGTCTCCTTCTCTGGAGATTTTCAAGACTTGCCTGGATGCGTTCCTTTGTGACCTGTGTTAGATTACATAGATTAATCTATTCTTAGATTATGATCCTGCCTGGCAGGGGGGTTGAAATCTATGATCTCCAAGGTCCTTTTCAACCCCTAATACTCTGTGATACTATGATCTTTTGTCAGTCATGTCACAGGACCCTGCCTCTTGAGACAGCAAGGGACTCAGAACTGAAACAAATGCTCACCTTGGTATGAAGGCATATTTCTGAACCACACATATTCAAAAGCTGATGCTTTCAGAGTGTTCTTTTTGAGCGGAATGTAACACTAAAGCATTATTCATGAAGTCATGCATAGTTGTAAAAGTAATCTACCTGATGGTGTGATAGGTTAGTAAGTGTTAAAACAGAGTGGAGAAAGTATTACTTCAATTTAATAAATAAATAAATAAATGCCTTTAACTTACTGATGCTTGAAAGACAGGTGATCAAGCATGTTCCTCTACAGTGTACATTCCACTGGAGAGAAGCACAGCTTGAATAGCCTGAGTTTTCAGGACCTCTCTCACTCTCATTTTTTCTGTATTACCGTGAATGTTCCCATGTTCTGGATAGGCACTACCAGGAAAAAATAAGATGTCAGCAAGTAAAATTCCTTCAATAGAGAGTCTCCTACTATGAGAACCCTCCTTTTCTTCCACATTGAGGAAGTCCTAAGTTGTGGGGCTGAGGGACAGGCTATGGGCAAGTTTTCAGAAAGGTCTTAATCAGAGGGGACATCAAATTCCAGAGGTCATACCCCTTGAGTGAGGGCAATGATGGAAGGGGGTGGGGGGGTGCAGGGAGAATCCACCCACCCTCACGAGGTGGGACATGCCTCCAAGCCTCCCTCTCCACCACTCCCCCACCTTCCAACTCCTTATAAGAAGACTGACTGTCTTCCAGAAGGGTCTGGTTTTCAGAGGCACCTGAGGAATAGAAGCAGGTAAGGGAGGTGCTCTCCTTCTACCATGCCCATGAACTTGCCTCCACTCACCCCCTTTACTTGGGGTTCTGTAATTAGTATGAGAGAGGCAAAACACAGGGGCCCCCTGATCCTGGGTGTTACCTGTCTGCTGAGTGGAGCTCAGAGAATGGCTCCAGCTGTCAATCTCAGCTTCACTCTCCCAGATACTTCTGAGTCCTTTCGCTTCAGCTTGAAGCCTCAAAACCTCATCCTCAAGATGGGCTACTCAGCTGAACAGATAATCTACCTGCTCACAGCGCACACAGCCATGGGAGTTGTTCTCTGAGGTCAGCAACAGGCTGTGGCACTCTCTGCAGCCTGCCATCTGCACCCCCACATCCTTTCGAACAACATGTGTCTGAATTCCCACATCGACTCTGGATGAAGACCATTATCATGGTCTTCTTTTGTCGAGTGAATACCATACTGACCAGTCAGCAGTACGTTTAACTGGATGGGCTGCTTTTTAACTCCCTTCAGCACGAGGCAGCAGTGCAGGCAGGGAGGAGGCTGCTTTCTCTGTTCACAGGAGTGAGTATCCCCTATCCGGGCAGCCACGTGAAAGCCCCCCCTCCGGCAAGGGGTTACACCCCCTGTAAACAATTAACCCTCTCAGCTGTACCTGCCCGGACTCTGGGATGTTCTCCACTGCTGTAGGCTAAATCCCTGAGTAGAGAAAGCCTGTAACCTGTTAGATAAATAGAAAAAGAGAGAAAAAAACCCCATAAATATCCGAACTGAGAGCTTTCTCTGTGCGCAGGAGCGAGTATCTCATTTGAAGTGTGCACTTCATAACAGTGGAGTCAGGATAGGTTATCCATTCTTTTGCAAAATGAGATGATTTTTGCCATCTTTCCTCCATGGAAATGTGCACTCAGAAATTTAATGGACTACATCTGTGGTCCACGTTTGCTCACTGCTTGTGTGCTGCTCTCATTGGCACGATTGACATGAAACTCTTGGACTTTCAACACTGGTCCATGAAAATTGGAAAAAAAAGTCCATTGGGGTTTTAGATTAATTTTACTGATTTGGTAATAAAAATCCTAAGGAAGTAAGATCATATGGAAAACAAATTGCATCCAGTTTACCTGCTTATTTTGTAAATTTAGTTCATTCTCATTAGTAATTGCATGGAATCCTAATGACATGGAAATACAGAATGAGCTATTTTTCATTCCTCTTCCATCTGGGCAGGTCTCCGAATTATTTCTCCTCATTAAGTAAGAAACCATCCATTTGGTTAGCATGACAGTGACATAGGATCTCCCAACAGCTGCTTCAAAGGCTGCTGGAGGCTACAGAGCATTCCATGTGGCAACTGAGGCTGTACCTCCACATTAATAGGTGGGTAAGTCCCCACTCATTCAGACAAGAGTATGTCTCATTCAGTATGAAATTAATAGCCAGCATTTTCCTAATTCAACATAGCAACACAGCAAAAGAGTGAGAACAGCCTGGTAAAGCAGACTGCATTGGGGAGGGCGAATGAAGCAGACAACAGCTTACATGTGTTGCATACAGAGCTTTGCTAGTGGTCAGTGCAAGATTAGCAAAAGATAAGAGGCAAGAAGATGTGTACAACAGTGTAACTAGGAGAAATAGAAAGCATGTTCTTGCACTTCCTATGAGCACTACAGTTGCTTTCCAAGTGAAAAGTTTAGCATTTCAATATCCCAACTGGAAATAATATTGCAGTCTGTTATGAGATAAATGAATTGTAGCGCCCCGTATTTTCTTAAGGCGTAAAATAGGGAATCAAGTAAAACAAATAAATATATTTTATAACCAACCACAGACCTAAGTAACAGAGCTTGTGTAAAACTGTTGCTTTGAGGTCAAATCTTTGAAGATGATAAATCCCCAAAAATTGTCTTACAAATGAAAACAAAGCTATGGAAAAGGTCATTACATACTAATATGCTGGATGGCAGTGCACAATAGAAGTTCACCAACATCTAGATCTCAAATATCTTAGAAGATAGCATACTTTACATTCAGCTTCATGCTCACTTTTGCATGGTGTACATCTGTCTTTGAGGTTTTGTGCTTTCACGTGAATATAATTATGGAACCCTGTTTATATCACTTGATCAAAGTGAATATAAAATCCGGAAGAAATACCAAGTTGCAAAGCCATACACTTCAATGGTACCAGGACATCACCTTGAATATTTAGTACTCAGAATATTCTACTCTCTCTCACCCAGAATAACCCCTTTTTTCTCTTCTATAACCGTTATTTTTTTATTAAATTGTATGCCTTAAAATATCCTTTCCGAACCATTAAAACAATTGAAAGAAGATAACAAGTAAGAGTAATTATACCATATATTAGGATGAAATGTCAAGTCACAGAACAAACTAAATCACTTCCATCACAGTAATATGAGATCGTGCATCATATTTAACAAACCGGGAAGACAGGCAGCACTATGGCAATGAAAACAAATATCTAAAAAATTGAAAGAGTAAAAATGAAGAATTAAACAAAGACAACATTTTAAAGCAAACTAAGTACAAGTATAAGCAGTTAAGTGAATTACCTTCATAAAATGTGAGATACTTGGAAATGGAAAAACTTGAGATTTTTGCTTCATGGCAACTGTTTATATCTAGTATTTACATCATGCCACGTTCAATTTATACTGAATTCTATTGACCTTGCATACAATCAAAACAACACCAGTGAAAGCCATTTGTTCTTAAAAAAATAACTTCTTTAGGGTCTGTGATAACACCATCAACATTAGTTTTTCACACCTGTTCATCTATAACAGTAGGTCATGTCTTGAATTGAATGTGTCTTTAAATACTTTTTAGATTTTTTCTGAGTATATACACTAAGCTAGCACCCAACACACACTCTCTTGACACAGAAATAAAAAATGTCCTTGGGTATTTTTAATTCATGAAGTATGAAAGATTCATAAAAGGAGAGATTCCTAATTACCCTTTCAGTCAACAGAAAGTAGATGGACTCAGAATTTGAACTGAAGAAGGTTGTTTTGTTTAGCTTTGTTCAAAGTCATCTATACCTTTTCCATTGCATGTACAATTGCAAATGCAATTACAATTTTTCTCCTATGTGTTTTCAACTCAGTTATGAGCAATACATGACAATGGGTTAAAATCAGGCCTCTGGCTTCTTTTTTTTTTTCCTATTCATCTCTAATTTCACATCGCTCTTCTTTGTATTCCTCAAAAACAGCACAACAGGGNTAGTTCATTCTCATTAGTAATTGCATGGAATCCTAATGACATGGAAATACAGAATGAGCTATTTTTCATTCCTCTTCCATCTGGGCAGGTCTCCGAATTATTTCTCCTCATTAAGTAAGAAACCATCCATTTGGTTAGCATGACAGTGACATAGGATCTCCCAACAGCTGCTTCAAAGGCTGCTGGAGGCTACAGAGCATTCCATGTGGCAACTGAGGCTGTACCTCCACATTAATAGGTGGGTAAGTCCCCACTCATTCAGACAAGAGTATGTCTCATTCAGTATGAAATTAATAGCCAGCATTTTCCTAATTCAACATAGCAACACAGCAAAAGAGTGAGAACAGCCTGGTAAAGCAGACTGCATTGGGGAGGGCGAATGAAGCAGACAACAGCTTACATGTGTTGCATACAGAGCTTTGCTAGTGGTCAGTGCAAGATTAGCAAAAGATAAGAGGCAAGAAGATGTGTACAACAGTGTAACTAGGAGAAATAGAAAGCATGTTCTTGCACTTCCTATGAGCACTACAGTTGCTTTCCAAGTGAAAAGTTTAGCATTTCAATATCCCAACTGGAAATAATATTGCAGTCTGTTATGAGATAAATGAATTGTAGCGCCCCGTATTTTCTTAAGGCGTAAAATAGGGAATCAAGTAAAACAAATAAATATATTTTATAACCAACCACAGACCTAAGTAACAGAGCTTGTGTAAAACTGTTGCTTTGAGGTCAAATCTTTGAAGATGATAAATCCCCAAAAATTGTCTTACAAATGAAAACAAAGCTATGGAAAAGGTCATTACATACTAATATGCTGGATGGCAGTGCACAATAGAAGTTCGCCAACATCTAGATCTCAAATATCTTAGAAGATAGCATACTTTACATTCAGCTTCATGCTCACTTTTGCATGGTGTACATCTGTCTTTGAGGTTTTGTGCTTTCACGTGAATATAATTATGGAACCCTGTTTATATCACTTGATCAAAGTGAATATAAAATCCGGAAGAAATACCAAGTTGCAAAGCCATACACTTCAATGGTACCAGGACATCACCTTGAATATTTAGTACTCAGAATATTCTACTCTCTCTCACCCAGAATAACCCCTTTTTTCTCTTCTATAACCGTTATTTTTTTATTAAATTGTATGCCTTAAAATATCCTTTCCGAACCATTAAAACAATTGAAAGAAGATAACAAGTAAGAGTAATTATACCATATATTAGGATGAAATGTCAAGTCACAGAACAAACTAAATCACTTCCATCACAGTAATATGAGATCGTGCATCATATTTAACAAACCGGGAAGACAGGCAGCACTATGGCAATGAAAACAAATATCTAAAAAATTGAAAGAGTAAAAATGAAGAATTAAACAAAGACAACATTTTAAAGCAAACTAAGTACAAGTATAAGCAGTTAAGTGAATTACCTTCATAAAATGTGAGATACTTGGAAATGGAAAAACTTGAGATTTTTGCTTCATGGCAACTGTTTATATCTAGTATTTACATCATGCCACGTTCAATTTATACTGAATTCTATTGACCTTGCATACAATCAAAACAACACCAGTGAAAGCCATTTGTTCTTAAAAAAATAACTTCTTTAGGGTCTGTGATAACACCATCAACATTAGTTTTTCACACCTGTTCATCTATAACAGTAGGTCATGTCTTGAATTGAATGTGTCTTTAAATACTTTTTAGATTTTTTCTGAGTATATACACTAAGCTAGCACCCAACACACACTCTCTTGACACAGAAATAAAAAATGTCCTTGGGTATTTTTAATTCATGAAGTATGAAAGATTCATAAAAGGAGAGATTCCTAATTACCCTTTCAGTCAACAGAAAGTAGATGGACTCAGAATTTGAACTGAAGAAGGTTGTTTTGTTTAGCTTTGTTCAAAGTCATCTATACCTTTTCCATTGCATGTACAATTGCAAATGCAATTACAATTTTTCTCCTATGTGTTTTCAACTCAGTTATGAGCAATACATGACAATGGGTTAAAATCAGGCCTCTGGCTTCTTTTTTTTTTTCCTCTTCATCTCTAATTTCACATGGCTCTTCTTTGTATTACTCAAAGACAGCACAACAGTGGATGGAAGATTAGAAATTATGCACTTCTTAAATATCTGCAACACAGTCTGTGTGGTTTTCTTTAAACTGTCTTAATCTCATAGAAGCAGGTGGTACATTTGTCCTGTTGTCAATCTGACCATATTAACAGCAGGTAAATTTGGCTTTTTAGAAAGGACTAAAAATCTCTACAACAATAATACGTACAAATCTTACTCTTCTTGCAACACTAGTGAAATTTCATCATCTTCCTCTTCTCAGTAAGTATCCTAAGTCTATCTGGAAAGGAAAAGAAAAACCCAAACCACACAAATTCAAAGGAGCACAGCTGTTTTAATATCTTCGTCTTCCCAGATTGAGCCTTTCTAAGCAATCCTTTGAACTGGTGACCTCTTGGATTCAAATAGTATGACTAATAATTGACATATATGTCTCAGAATCTGCTATGCCCATTAAGATATATCAAGCTTTACCTCCACCTCTTACTAAATCAAACATAACAGTCACCTTTTCTTAATGATCTCATTCTACAGGCAGGCTTATTTGCCTTATCTTTCATTCCTTCTGTAGCCTTTAACTGAGTTACAGTAAGCAACCCAGTAGGGTTGTAGTTAGCACACAGAACAGACATGTTCGTTTCTCTGTTCACTTAAGCCTATTGAGGCTTGCATTAAAGATCTTTTAAAGATAATTGAAAACCTCAACCTTTTTGTTTACCCAAGCCCTTGAAAATTTCATCTTCCTTTGACTTTAATCTGTTAAACCTTTGATGTTAGTTGTTAACCTGCTTGTATTATCAACAACTCAAAACTTACATTACTACAGAGAAGCAGCAAGCCTCTGCTTAGTCTGTGATGTGCTGGAGGGGATAGGGACAAGGGCTGAAAGGGAAGCTTTATTCAACCAATATCTATGAACAAATCCTTTATGCTTGAGGATATTTGGACAAGAAACTGTCTGAAAAGTGTGTTGTAAACATGAAGGTGTTTTTAGACCAAGAAATATTGAATTGTGAGGAGAAACACAGGTAAATACAATTTCAAGGAAAATGAAGGTTTTCTTTACAGATGTATAATTCTAAGTTTTTACATTTATAGACATTCCCTTGGTTACATCATTTTAAGTACCTTTCCTTCCCACAGATACTTTCACAAGCCACGGGGACACAACAATAGCATGGCAGACTTTAGTCTGATTTAGGCTTGCTGATTCCTGGCAGCCACACACCAAAAGCAGCACCTCATTCCTTCTGCTTTCCTTACACCCTTTAAGGCCTCGTTTAGGAATTACAGCTATGGATCCCTCCCCATCAAATCACCCAGGGCAAAGTGCAAGTACAGAGCTGGGTAGTAACTGTGAAGTTCAACTTTGCTTGAATTCACATGGTGCCTTGTTGGCATTCACAGTTCACATTGCTTCAGTCACCAAAAATAAAAGCCACCACGGAGCTAGTTGTCTACTGAGAAAGATTAATATGACTTGTGTCTCCTTTCTTTGACATTCACTGAATCTTTTCACTCTGTGCAGAATAAGTTACCTCTGAGATGAAACCAAAACCAACTCACATTTGCCTCATACAAAGTCAGCAGCCTGTGTAAAGTTTCATATATATCATAATGTTTGTGTAAAGGTCCAAATAATAGGATCCAAAAAAACCTGGAAAGTACGATCAAAGGGTATCTCTGCTGAACCCTAGGGAACCACATACATATAAATATATGTTTATTATTGTTTTATTTTTACAAAAGTCAAGAAAGATTATATGGGTGAAAGGGAAATTCTAATTGCAGCGTTCTCAAAAAGTCCTTCTCGAGGTTCCAAAAATTCTTTTCCCAGGTTCAAAGCACCCTCACTGTGCTGGACCAACAGAGCAGCACAGTTTGATGTTGAAAAGAAGGATAGTGTGGGTTCTGCTCTTTGAAGAGTGGAATAAGAAATAGTAGCATTTAAACAGCTTGGAAACAACTTTTAGAAATATACACCTTCTCCTATAGAAAAAAAAAAAAGTTTGTATATTTTTAAATGGTAGAAGTTTATTGAAAAAATGTTTTTTTATGAAAATTTGTTTCAGCTATCCATTTTCTATGAATAGCACCTTTTTATCCCTCATTATTCCTCCTACCCAAGAAAGAAGGTCTGTGGCAGAAGAGATAAAAGAGTCAAAACTTGTATTGATGGATGTGGTTTTAAGCATAACATATAATTGGCAATGATAAATTATTGCTTTACACATACATGCATAATAAGGTGTGTATATGTGATTGTAGAAGTGTATTCACACATGCTTACATAGTATAGATATACACACTACATATCTAAGAGATCACATCTGTATATATTTATGGATATTAAATACAGCAAATTTAGACCTTGTCAGTAGTGTGTGTATTGAGACCTGCATGTGCAAACAAACAGGTTTAAACCTGAACATCAGTAAATATGCATAATTTCCTTTCAGAGGTCAAAGCTTTACTTAAGATTTACATGAAAACTTTTCCTCCAAGTCCTCAGCAGCAGAAGAGAACTCAAGAGCAGACCCCATCTATTTTATTCTACCCCCAAAAAGGAGGATCATATCCTACAGCCACAAACATAATGCAAAATCACCTCTGAGATTTTAGATAGCTGTTAGTAAAAAATGAATTATCTAGTGGTGATCAACATAGCTAGGAAATGCTGCAGCTGAACCAAACAATATTTTCCTTTGTACCAATCTATTCTTGGAACATTAAGAACATTACTGAGGAAGGCTGGTGTCATGTCAGACCAAAGAAATCCAGTCAATCCATAACATTGTCTCTCATGTAACTCACAAAGAACTAAGAGCAGAGCAAGAGCATATTTATTTTGCTCTATTCTTTGCCATGGTACTATTTTGTTCAGTGTCCCTTCCATGTATAACTGCCAAGAGTACAGCCTGGATTATCCTGATCTGATATCTCTTCACTCTGTTTTTCACAGATGCAAATCCACAGAGACAAGACTAGGCTGTACAGAGTTTAATAAGCAGTGCATAAAAGGGCATAAACTAAATTTATCTCTGGACAAGAAACCCTGCTTTAGAACAGGGTCATGACTGCTGCCAAGCAAGGACAAACTGGGAAACAGAAGTGGACTTCAAGGACTTAAGATGCCTTCCCCTACAACAGGGGCAGCACCCAAAAGGGAGCAGTTGTAAAGCAACACATCATGACAAACAAAAGCACAGGATAAGGGAGCACACATGTGGACCCACCTCTTTGCACATCTGATGAACCACCACTAGAACTAAGCCAGCATGGAGGGAAAAATACTCTACTGATGATTTTCACCTAAAGCAAATTACTCGTCCCATGGGTTATGTATTACAAGATTGGGAAGCAGTTTACCAATTTTGACTCATTTTAACTCCCAGAAGCACATGATTAGGCAAATATCCCTAATCAGGGTTGATTTTACTGAGAGACCCCATATAAATAAGACTCTACTGACAGTTCTAAAATTTGAGATGTAAATGACAGTTCTGAATTTCTTCTGTGTCAAATTTCAGTTTCTATTGTTGCACTGGGCTGCATTCAGGCACCAAATCACAGAACAGCTGAGGCTGGAAGGGACCTCTGGAGGTCATCGTGTCCAATTCCCCTGCTCAAGCAGGGACACCTAGAGCTACTTGCCTAGGACCATGTCCAGACAGCTTTTGAACATCTTGAATGAGTGAGACCTTCTCTTAGGACAGCCTGTTCCAGTGACCAGATTAGTAGAAGTCACATGCACACATGACTAAGTAGGAAAAAAGCCATGAGACAACAGAGTTAAGAGTGCTGGACCTCCCCTGCTTTTTGTGGTTTGTGGCCTGTCACTCCATACCCAGAAACTGCTGCTTGTTAAGGCTATTCCCAGCCCTGACTGTTCTTACACTTCTCAGACGAATCTTGTATGAATCACTCTAGGTATTTCTCAGCCCTCACAGTCAAAACATACATAAGCTGCCATTCTCTGAAAACACGGTGTCATTGTTTTAGTAGATATGATTCCTGTACAGAAATTGCCAGAGAAGATAAGATCAATGGCACAGATGTCTACCCCAACTCAGAGGGTAAACAGGACTAAGTACTTCCAAAGAAAGGATAAAACCCCTTCAGTGGACAATTAGGCAGAACTACCCAACTGTGGGCAATCTTTAGCCAATTTCAGGGGGGTTGTGGAGTCTCCATCTCTGGAGACACTTAAGACCCGCCTGGATCTATTCCTGGGTGACTTGGTCTAGATGATCCTGCTCAGGCAGGGGGGTTGGACTAGATGATCTTCTAGGTCCCTTCCAGCCCCTAATTTCTGTGATTCTGTGATTCAGGCAGCCTATGACTGGCTTATGCCCTTGGAGCATATGGACTCATCTCCCTTATGAATTTTTATCCCAACTAGAAAAACTGCAGATATTTTCATTTGTCATCTGCAAAGCTGAATCCCCATTTATGTGGTACTAAATTCATTGTTTCAGATGTAAATTCCTTCAGACTCTGGGGTTTTTTTGGTGTAAAGACCATGTCTTCTTTTAGATATGAAAGGGACAGCGCTGAGTGGAAGCACATGGTCCTTGAAAAGACTGTGTCAAATGTAGTAAACGCTGTGCTTTGTACTGCCATTTAAAAGCATTAAATTTGCTCAAGATAATTCCCCTCCTTATTACATGCACCACTGCACAGCTTTCTGGTGAACTACTTTCTTGACTTGAAAACAGAGAAAAACAGAGTGCAGGAAAATCTCATGTGGCTTCACATGGCATCCACTCGGAAAACAGAAGGAGTTGTACCAATAATCTAAGAGTCTTGAGCAGCAATCTTCCACATTTAACAAGGTATGACTGTGGCAAGGTATCAGAATAGGAACACCGAATTAGGATCACACTGAACTGGACAAGAGTACCACTATGTTTATCTTGCCTTGCTCAAGTTATATTATTTTCAGTATATTTAGTTATGATACTCTACTACTGAATTTATTAATGGATAATATTGCATGTAAACTCATTAGCATCATTTATGTTCAGAACTTCATAATGTGCTGGCAACAGCAGACAATAGATTTGGTCTCTAGAGAAAGTATTAGGTTTCCTCAAGAATAGCAACAGGGAAAAGCACCATCAAAAATGGAAGTCTACAGTTAAAGCACTTTTCTATCCTTCCCCATATAAAAACACTGAAAAGAATGGAAATTCATAGACTCACGTTGAAACAGTTTGGACTTACAAAAATAATCTAGTTCATACCTCCTCTCAAGGTAAGATGAATTATGCATAATTTAGATCACCTAATCTATTCCTCCATTTCTGCAGTGCTATCCTTTATTATAGCTGCATTTTAGGTATGTGTCATGTCTTACATAGTCTAAGTCACTAGGTATCCACAGTCTATCATACATCACTTTTTAAATTAATCATCTGAATATTAAGAGCATCTGTTCACCCAATTTTCTTTCTAGCATGAACTCTTTTTTTGACCCTAACATAATTGTTCACATTCCTGGTGTTTATCTGACCAACATACAGTATACAGAATTTATCTTAAATATCTCAGCACAGCTGATGCAAATTTCCCCAACTCTATATGTTGCTCTTTAGTTATACATTGGCATCTGGAAATGGTAGGTCAGTCTAGTAGCTCTCATCAAGCAATAGCACTGGCATGCTCTTAAAGGGAAATAAATTGTTCAAAAACAAAGCTCAAAGAAAAGTATATATAGGTTTTATATACATTTAATAATAAAAAACTAAAACCAAACCAAAACAACAAAACAAGCAAACAAACAAAACACACTACACTTGCAAAGCCTGTTTTTCATCCACTGCATTCCTTTCCAGTTCCCCAGTTGCAACTAATGAAGAGATCAGGTTAGGTCATTCTTTACAGGAGCATGATTCATTCCTCTTAAGAGCCATATGATCAAATACCATAAAATGTAAAGCCCGTTTCAGGTTTCTGTTGAGACTTCTTTTGTCCTAGTCAGGTATGGGTTCTGCCTCTTCACAACAGAAATCAGTTGTATTAAATAAAACAAAGACATTCCTGTGGAGTCCAAGTGAAGTGTGACTAAATTCTTGGTTCCAGTACCTCTCAAGCACTGTTAAAAATTAGACTTCCTTTAGTTAATCTAGTAACAGGAAAATCTTGTCCCCACATGGAGTGTTAGGTCCCATATTAGTTTTAACGGATTCCTTAATAACGCTTCTCTTTTGTACTTCCCAGTATGTGGGCTTTTTTAGTAGAATTCGTTGGGGGGGCTGTGGGCTGTTTGCCCTAAGGACTAATGTCTATTTTCCTTTCTCAAATAAAAGTCCTGTTGACATGATCAAGAGCCTACCTCCCTAAAAGAATGGACATGAACTGTGGGGCATTTCAGTTCAAAAACAGAAATAGCAAAAGCTTTGAATCAAGAATTCAGATGATCTACATCCAACATTAGAATTACACTAATGCCCCTTAGGGCTGAACCTAAATAAATATCAGGATCCTAAACATTGCTACTGACATTATATTGCACTGAATAATCGTTCCCTTCCTCCTTAACCCAAGAAAATCCCAGCATATTGTACATGAAATATAACACTGGTTAGGGACCAAGGAACACACCACAAATTCCAGAGATTAGTGTCTGCAGATCAGACATTCAGATGGCTGGGGGAAGACATTTTATCAGCCACTAGAAAACATATGCATCTTTGATCCTGCTGTTGCATGTTGGGTTTCTGTTGCTTTTGGCTTGTATTTGCAGCGTTAAATGCCACAATACTGACGAATTCTCAAACACCATACGATATCACTACTCAGTCTGGGTCAAACAAATTCCAAGATATCTAGCAATGGAGTTTAGACTCAATGCCCTTGTAAACACCTGTTTTCTTGGTTCAAACAAATGTTGACTTGGAAAAATGTATGTTACTGCACTTCGAAAGTCTTCCCTGGAGTTCATCCATCCCTCCATCACTTTATAAAGGTTAGTGCTGAAATGTAGTAAATAGGCATTAATAGAGATCATATTCATCTTTAGAAATGAGTAATTGCTGTCTTTGCAAAGCCATGTTGACATTTTGCCACACTGCTCTACTGCCAGCAAAATTTGGTAATTTAATGAAGCAGAGATTTAACAAATGCACAAACCTTGCTGTATTATTCAGCATCAAGGTTTGCATTACAGTGTGTGAAAAAAGGGATTAAAGAAATACTTTTTAGTTATAGAAAACCCTGATCACTGGATTAAAGCACAATGGAGATGGCAAGAAGGACAGAGTATCTATAGAATTTAATGGTAACTTGGCTCTGTCAGGCCCTACAGCTTTAATTTTAATACAGCATTTTCTTCTTAATCCCTTGTTTGCCAGCAGTAATACTATTGGATTAGAGTGGCCACCAGGCTGTGGCTATCTACATAAAAATTAGGTAAATGTCTTTAGTAAGGAAAAAAAAATGGCATGGCTGCTGGATGTTAGAGGGGTTTCATAGCTTTGAACACTGTT
>VYZU01013487.1:0-18011 GCA_013401355.1 Ceyx cyanopectus | reverse complement strand
GGTTTGCTATCTGCACACTCACCTTATCTATCTGAGTTACTGAAAGCTTTCTGCACCAAGCCAGTTCTGCAGAAACAGAAACTGCACCTCATGGTTTTGTTGCTCTTGAGAGATTTGTGCCTTGGTTTTGTTTTCTTTCCAGATAAGCCTTTTAGTTACATTTACCTTGAATTAAATTTCTCAGGTGCTGCTTCTGGTTTTGTTTCTCTTCTCTGTCTGCAGATTAATATACCAGGCAACTTGCACAGATATTGTTTGAGGTTCCCTTGTTTAGCTTTCTCGTATTGCAGACTAATCTGTAAAAGCAAGAAAGGTATTATGGTTAAACAATGTCCTAGTTCAGCAGAGCTATTACACTTAATCATCAATACCTGAATAATCCCAGTTAGGTCAGGCCAACATTGCACAGAAGTGCTCTATATGGTCTAAAGCTCTAACATCTGGATTTTCACCTAAACTATTTACTCTAAATTTAACATAATCCATTAGGCTAAACTTTATGTTCTAAATTAAATACTCAAAATTGAATCGTTGTCAGGACTAAAACAGTTCTATGCAAAGGAAACATGCACTGAAAGAGAAATATTAAATTATTGGCATCATGATATGGTTTCACTAAGTATTTTCTTTGGTGGATCAGTGACAAAACCTGCAAGAAGAAATATGGCAGCCTACAGGAATATATGCTTTTTGTGCATAGATTGCACTTAACAGGCAAAAGTGCTGGACTACAAGACAGATCATCAAGAACATTATTATCCTTTTGTGCTCATGCAGACATTCTTCTCTCTGTATGACACGACTGGCAGTAAAAGGCAAGCACGTAATGCAACCAATAAAAGGTGCCCTTTCAAATTATTATTATGTATTTTGCATCCTGACAACAAGAGCCTAAAAAGATTAAGAAAAAGGACTGTGATAATAATCAGTATGGTAATCACAAATATTCATAAATGCACAGGAGATAGCACTGTTTAAAGGTCTTGAGGATTTCCCTGATATTAGTTTGGTAAGTGCTTGAAAGAGAAAAACAATTTGTGACAAAGAATAAATTAAACTCTATGGATTTTGGAGTTGCAAATGAACACGTGAAGTAAGACTTGCATAGAGTAGACAAAATGTTTTTCCTTTCCACTTATTCCAAGGTTTTTTGCAAGTATGTTTTGTGAAGGCTGAGATACCATTAAGAGAGGCCAGAAGGAATGAATGGAAAGGGCAGTCATGTGCAGCAGCAATAGTTTCTTCCAAGACCCTCCTGTTCTGGAGGACTCATTTCTTTGCTATCTCTTTTAAATCAACCTGTGTCAGCTGTGTGGCTGCCTTCCATACATCCTGGCTTTGCAGGAATAGGAGCTGGCTGAGCTGTCAGAAACATGAGCTGAAGCGTGGGAAGGTTTGTGTCCTATAAAATAATTCAGCTCCACCAGAGAACAGTAATAGCCAGATTCAGAGAGGGATGTTTTTTCAAGTGGATGAAACAGTGTAATGTCTATTGGAGAGGCTAAGAGCCTTTACATCCTTGTTTGTACAGAACTGCAAGGCTCTGTGGGAAGCTGTGCTCAACAGCAGAGAAATGCTGAGCTCCTATCCCTGTAGTGGAGCCCTTTGTATCACTTTTATGCAGGGCAGATAACAGCTAAAATTAACCAACTCAAAAGTGGATTTTATTAATGAACTGAACCCTGTGCAGCATCATTAGCCTTCTATATTTCATGAAGTGGAAAGGTTAGAACTGTCAGTGATCTTGCATTGTCTTTCAATGTGCCTTCACAGGAGTATCTTGAAGTGTATGTGTGTGTATATGTATTTTTTTTTCCCCAAACATCTCTGTTAGGGGTGGTCTAATGGAATTACCATGTTCTAAATGTCATACCCATGTTAACACAAAATGTCATGCAGAACAACAGGTATAGATGCTCCTTCCTCTCAGTCTTTGCTTTGTTTCTGGTCCACTCTAAAAATCAACTACTGAAGATGTTGTCTGTAGAACTCACTACATACCAATGCAACAACAAATTGAATTTAGGCTAATTGGTTGTTTTGCATACAGATCTTAATATAGAATGAAAGTTACCCAGCTGTATTTATAATCAAAATGACTGCTGGCTCTTCACTATTCCTGGAAACAAGAGATGATGAGTGTAAAATTCTACTAGTACAAAGACAAGAAAAAATAAACAAAATCAGAAATATAAAAGTAACAGGAATTCATTTAAACTAGTCACAGGGAGAGGTTAGAAAACTCTCAGGTAAGTGCTGTTAACAACATGACTTATTTTTTTTACTTTATGCCTGTCTGAAAGTCAAGCCTGAAACCTTGCTCTTCAATTTGCACTCAGGATAAATTTTATCTTTGCAACCTTGGAAAACACAAAGTTTATACATATGTGGATTCCTAAGTCATTTAAGAATAAAGATTACGTACAACTTTACAAACTCAGAATTTTTATAGGACATCAGAAAGTATTTCTAAATAAATATTATTTACCTCAGAAAAACTGGAAATCCTTTGTGTTCTTTACTAAGTATGACAGTTTTCTCAGGGTTGAGAAGAACTCTGTCAAGACTCTTTTAGGATAGACCAAAAGAATTAGCTTCTGAAGTTGGTAACTAGAGTGTGAACCTGATAAATACATTATACATTTTAGAGAAAAATTTGTGTGTCAGTATCTTTTAGGTTTGGTCCATCAAAAGCTAGTCTGAACTAGCTTGGGTTCCTGAGAGAAAACACTTGCAGAAGAGCATTCTGAACATTCTTATACATTAGTAATCAATAGTTTGTAACATCTGTTACTTTTTGGCTAAGAGTATACAAAATCAGGACAGGAGAAAGGAAGTAGAGACAATAAGAGGAAACACATCTAAAAATATTTGAAAAATATATATCTAAGTTTGGAATAACAACATTGTGGAATAAATGAATAAAACACATTTTGACTGCATTTCATAAGTGATGAGTACATTATAACAAAGTGTGCATAGAAAATATCTTTAACATTTATGAACTGGCATAAAATATTCAATTGAGAAAATAATTTTCTCAGGGAAGAAATATTATTAATATATTATTAAATAACACAAATAAAAGAGCAGAGTCAGAATCTGCATTGCTTGAGGAAATGAGTTGGTGCTGTAACTCAGATCAGGTAATGTGAAGAGCTACAAAAGAGGTAGGCAGTCATTTCTCTCACCCCGGGAGTGAAATTGTTTATATCTTGCAATGGGAAAGCAGCTCATGAGCATATTGAAACCTGTTTTTACATACATTTTACTTCAGTCACTCCTTTCATTGGGTTTTGTTAGTGTAATGGACACAGAGTCTCCACAAAGGTGCCCCCCCCTGCTTGAACAAATGGAAAAGTTGTGGAAATGGAAATGGAAAAGTATAGCACCAGGAGAAGCAGCAGCAAATGGAATTCCTGGCACTGTTTCTATTTTGCTGATTTGGTGGAAGTTTGTCCTCCTCTGGTCCTGCTACACAGCAGGATTCAGTACCACAAAGTCTTCCAGACTCCTGACAGGGGCAGGCTAGGTCCTGTGCAAATGCTCTTAATGAATAATATTGCCTTCCTATTTAATAAGAACCTCCCTTTTTTCCTTTTTTTTTTTTTTTAACATAAGCACTGGAAAATTAATTGCACTGCTGTCTTTTACAGGGTCACAAAGATTTTTTATTTTTATTGCATGCATTTCAAATGTCTTCTAAACTGTTGTTGCAATTTTAAAGCTAGTATTAGTTATATGTCCATATATACTACACAAATGAAAGAGATACATCCATCTACATTTATTATATGACTTCTTAGAAATTTTGATGTGTTATTACCATATGACTCTGAAAGAACTCCTGTTCCAAAGAGCTTATGCAACTGGAACACATGAAGAGAGGAAAGTCTAGTGTCATGCTTAAGGATTGCTCATATCCAGAGCTGACCTTGCAGTGAAACTGAAAAACAGAGAAGAGTCTCTTAGAACACCCCTCATATATAACATATAAACCTCTAAAATGCTAATTAAATTATCATTGTCCAGGAAGCTGAAGTGTTTAATTAAAGCTGCATGCACACACATGAAAAATTCAGACCATAAGGAGATACTCTATAACCTGATTTGCTAATCAGTGAGTTATCTATTTTGAATAAAATAGGTATTGATTTACCTGCTGAACTTTGCTCAAGACATTGCAGACTGAAGCTAATGCCACAATTAGTACAAAATAAGACAGGCAGACTGAGTGGACTTTTTTTTTTTAAAAAAAAAAAGTGCTAAAGACTATATTTGCTTCTCCAGATTAGTCATGCAGAAAGCAGTATGAATCTCAAACCATGTTTTTACTACTCTTAGCCAAATCAACAATTTGCATTATTTCTGGTGTTCAGTATGAGAAGCAGAGCACACAGATGTATGTCTGTCAGATTTTCCAGTGAAACACACAAATATTTTTCTTCCACACAGAACTAGGTCCTTGACTCAGTGTCTTAGTAAGCAGACATTATTCATTGTAATACAACACAGCTGTAATTCAGATTTCATTTACATTACTTTCTTCAATGAGTCAAGCTGCACATTTAGATGAGCAGAATACCATGTCCATAATATGTTTGAAGAAAAACAATAGGAAATTAGCCTTTTTTTTTTTTTTAGAACTTCAGAGGGATACAGAGATGGATTTCTCAGCATGTCTAATCTAGTAAAGTTTAATGCTGTTTCTATATATGTGTATGTCCAATACTGTCTCACTATATTGAGTATAATGTTGAAAATTTAAGTGTGTTACCTTGCACAGCCTTTAATGTCACTGTACAAACAGGAAGACTATTTCCTTTCTTTTGCCTCAAGAACATGGAATAGAGTGGGTGGGGAATTATTTTGGTTTTGCTTCTTTTGCCAAAAGCTTGTAATAATGATGGATAAAATGAAAACAGCAGCAAAATTAGTAGTGAAATAAATAAAAGCCAAACCAATCTTTGCCTATATACATCAGAACACTTGAGACTGGTTTGCTAATGTTTTTAGCACCTCTTGCTACATGAGGTGATGTCATGGAGTGGGTTCAAGATACTGAAAATATCACATAGTACTAAAGAGAGTCATTAACTCAAATGCAGTGAAGAGCCTGGGTTGCAAATCCATCAGGCATAATAATTATAGATTAGTGAACTACATGCTGTTCCAACTGAAACCCAATTCCTAGATATATCAGAAGGGAAAAAAAACCAACAAAACTTAACCCACAATTAAAATTCTCCAACCTCCACAATAAAGTAGGCCAATTGAGGAATTTACTAGTTCTGTAAATGAATAAATCAATAATTAAACACTTTTCTATCAATTTTCTGTTCCAAAGACACTCTATCTTATATTATTCCTATTGCTTTGGCTCTTTTAACAGTGTTAATATTAGAAGTTGTGGTTATCTGGTTATCTAAACACATGAAGCTACCAATAAGCTATTAAAACTTACTGTATTAAGTCCCTACATTTTATCTTAACTAAGCAAAAGAAAATTAAACTCTTAAAGACAGATGATTTTTACATTAAATTTGCATATCTGAAACTGCTGCACTTGTCCAAACTGCAGTGTAATTAATACAATTTGTTCATATATAGTTAGCTTAAATATATACAAAATAATAACAACAACAATAAAATAAATGTTGCCCAGCAAAAAACTGCATTCATACCATTTAGTAGCTCAAGCAAACTGTCCATCCCATCTGTATTTGGACCTCAATTTTTAATTTAGATCTTCAAAAAATGTGAAGCTAACAAAGACTGGCCCTGACTGGGAAAACAATCCTAAATTACACTCAAAGCACCTATAAAATGTGCTATCCTTTGAAACCATTAGAAAGAGCATTTAAGATATTTATTTTCACAGGCTAAGATGGAATCTGTAAAGACTCAAGCTTATTTTCAGAAAAAAAAAAGGCTTGTTGTGACATTACTTTTCAGTCTTTCCTGGAACATATTTTGTAATGTAAACTTATAACCCAGCCTTATGGACTGACAAGCAAATGTTAAGCATGCTGTTACCTTTTAAGATTTAATCTTGGAGGACCTAGTAGAAAGATTTTTTTTCCTCTTCTATATCTCAGGACTGTTTATCTTTTTTCAGGCAGCTTCTGCAAACATAATAGATGGCAGAAGTTGTTCCAAACTTCGACTGTGTTTACTTTTCATTCTGCAACTAATCAGTCTATGGATTAGTCACAAACTGTACGGGATTTTCTATCACATCAGAAATCTGCATCTTCAGGAAACTCTTTGGAGGTTTTTTAAATTATAATTAAATAATTATATTTAATCTTTTAATAATTATATCTAATCTTTCCTCCTGATCTGACATTGCTAAAATTTTGTTTATATACAACTGTATATAGCTCCTTCCAAACCTTGTTTCTTCTTATATAGTACTGTAAATATTCTGAAATCTGTAACTTATTTCTGACACGATCAAGTAAAATATGTGAAAAGTTTGTTATTCTTCTGTATGATTTTCATTGACATTTGAATCAGAATATTTTGGGAAACAAAAATATTAAATTCAGCATCCTGGAAATTGTCTATGGCAAAATGCCATTAGGGGCTTTGGGTATGCCATCCATATGTAGCTGGACAACATGGCTGTGGGTGCTCCTAGCCTCTAAGCGTTGTCTGTTGCTATATTAAGCAGAGCAATTCATTCACTAAGAAGAGCTTAGTTCCAGCACACTATATGCAATCATCATTTACTTGTATTTCTAGAAAGTTTAGAGCATGTATTTAACCCTAGAAAGGAAAAAAAAATTTTTTTTTTTGTAAATATATCAGACAATGTTACATTATCACAGAGAATTACACAACTCACTAAAATTTCCAATTTTTCTCCTTCCATCTACTTATTTTCTATTACAATAAGAAGAGCAAAGATGTCCATTTTAACTTCACTCTATCCACCACAATTATACTTACAATGCCTACAGTGAACAGTCCAGAGGGGCCTGTGTTCTGTCACTTGGACTAAAGATGTGAGCTCTGTGATGTCCTCTTTTCTCCAGTTACATGTAAAACCTCTAATTTCCTCAGACTTCTTCTTCTGTAACAGAGAACGATAATGTTGCAATACTCTTTTACACAGACTTGGTGGAGGAGAGTGGAAAAAATCCTATGTACAGTCATATCAAACACTAGGAAAATGAATGAAAACATATTCAGTTCTTTCAACCTCACCTGCGCTAATTAGGGTGAAATTTACATACCAAAGAAAATAATGAAAAAGAAATTAAAAACACTGAGTGAGAGTGACAGCATACAGCAGTTCATGTCTAACCATATATAATAGTGCAACACACCGACTGTTTTGGAGTAAACCATCCAAAGGAACCTATGGAGGCCCTCAGAATCACTCACCTGCATCTTTCAAGCAGATTCCTGACCATTTATTTTTGCCATATAAAATTTTAGGCCAAGGACTCACATAGCAGGTGGGGACATTGCAGAGAAGGGAAAGGGTGTAATATTCACTACAGAATATCCTCTAAGAGAACTGCAGATCTCACGAGGAAAACCACCCTGAGCTCCAGGTACTCATGAACACTGAGAATTTGAGGTTTCTGGAGAGCATGTTTTAAATCATTAGTATTACTTTCAAGTAAAAATAATAATTAAATTTCTGATGGGTTTTCCTCATTCAGAAAGAAATCTGAATTAGAATATTAGATGGACAAGGGTGACTCACTGCAATGGCATAATGTTTAGCCACAGTAATTTTGTAGTTCAGAAGCTCTTAGTGATAGGAATCTGAGTGTTACTTAGTTTTTCTTTCAACATAAACAGATGGGGTAAAATGTAACATGTTTGGTTTTACCCTTGTGAAATCACTGCTTCTTTCATTAAGAATCGTTCTCTTTTACTGTCATGTTTGTTTCTGTTTACATGTTGCAGCCTCTCTTTTCTTTAGTTGCATTTTTGTTTTGTTCATTTTTTTGCCATCAAAATCAGCTTTTTTTCCTCATTATTACCAGANAATAAAATAAATGTTGCCCAGCAAAAAACTGCATTCATACCATTTAGTAGCTCAAGCAAACTGTCCATCCCATCTGTATTTGGACCTCAATTTTTAATTTAGATCTTCAAAAAATGTGAAGCTAACAAAGACTGGCCCTGACTGGGAAAACAATCCTAAATTACACTCAAAGCACCTATAAAATGTGCTATCCTTTGAAACCATTAGAAAGAGCATTTAAGATATTTATTTTCACAGGCTAAGATGGAATCTGTAAAGACTCAAGCTTATTTTCAGAAAAAAAAAAGGCTTGTTGTGACATTACTTTTCAGTCTTTCCTGGAACATATTTTGTAATGTAAACTTATAACCCAGCCTTATGGACTGACAAGCAAATGTTAAGCATGCTGTTACCTTTTAAGATTTAATCTTGGAGGACCTAGTAGAAAGATTTTTTTTCCTCTTCTATATCTCAGGACTGTTTATCTTTTTTCAGGCAGCTTCTGCAAACATAATAGATGGCAGAAGTTGTTCCAAACTTCGACTGTGTTTACTTTTCATTCTGCAACTAATCAGTCTATGGATTAGTCACAAACTGTACGGGATTTTCTATCACATCAGAAATCTGCATCTTCAGGAAACTCTTTGGAGGTTTTTTAAATTATAATTAAATAATTATATTTAATCTTTTAATAATTATATCTAATCTTTCCTCCTGATCTGACATTGCTAAAATTTTGTTTATATACAACTGTATATAGCTCCTTCCAAACCTTGTTTCTTCTTATATAGTACTGTAAATATTCTGAAATCTGTAACTTATTTCTGACACGATCAAGTAAAATATGTGAAAAGTTTGTTATTCTTCTGTATGATTTTCATTGACATTTGAATCAGAATATTTTGGGAAACAAAAATATTAAATTCAGCATCCTGGAAATTGTCTATGGCAAAATGCCATTAGGGGCTTTGGGTATGCCATCCATATGTAGCTGGACAACATGGCTGTGGGTGCTCCTAGCCTCTAAGCGTTGTCTGTTGCTATATTAAGCAGAGCAATTCATTCACTAAGAAGAGCTTAGTTCCAGCACACTATATGCAATCATCATTTACTTGTATTTCTAGAAAGTTTAGAGCATGTATTTAACCCTAGAAAGGAAAAAAAAATTTTTTTTTTTGTAAATATATCAGACAATGTTACATTATCACAGAGAATTACACAACTCACTAAAATTTCCAATTTTTCTCCTTCCATCTACTTATTTTCTATTACAATAAGAAGAGCAAAGATGTCCATTTTAACTTCACTCTATCCACCACAATTATACTTACAATGCCTACAGTGAACAGTCCAGAGGGGCCTGTGTTCTGTCACTTGGACTAAAGATGTGAGCTCTGTGATGTCCTCTTTTCTCCAGTTACATGTAAAACCTCTAATTTCCTCAGACTTCTTCTTCTGTAACAGAGAACGATAATGTTGCAATACTCTTTTACACAGACTTGGTGGAGGAGAGTGGAAAAAATCCTATGTACAGTCATATCAAACACTAGGAAAATGAATGAAAACATATTCAGTTCTTTCAACCTCACCTGCGCTAATTAGGGTGAAATTTACATACCAAAGAAAATAATGAAAAAGAAATTAAAAACACTGAGTGAGAGTGACAGCATACAGCAGTTCATGTCTAACCATATATAATAGTGCAACACACCGACTGTTTTGGAGTAAACCATCCAAAGGAACCTATGGAGGCCCTCAGAATCACTCACCTGCATCTTTCAAGCAGATTCCTGACCATTTATTTTTGCCATATAAAATTTTAGGCCAAGGACTCACATAGCAGGTGGGGACATTGCAGAGAAGGGAAAGGGTGTAATATTCACTACAGAATATCCTCTAAGAGAACTGCAGATCTCACGAGGAAAACCACCCTGAGCTCCAGGTACTCATGAACACTGAGAATTTGAGGTTTCTGGAGAGCATGTTTTAAATCATTAGTATTACTTTCAAGTAAAAATAATAATTAAATTTCTGATGGGTTTTCCTCATTCAGAAAGAAATCTGAATTAGAATATTAGATGGACAAGGGTGACTCACTGCAATGGCATAATGTTTAGCCACAGTAATTTTGTAGTTCAGAAGCTCTTAGTGATAGGAATCTGAGTGTTACTTAGTTTTTCTTTCAACATAAACAGATGGGGTAAAATGTAACATGTTTGGTTTTACCCTTGTGAAATCACTGCTTCTTTCATTAAGAATCGTTCTCTTTTACTGTCATGTTTGTTTCTGTTTACATGTTGCAGCCTCTCTTTTCTTTAGTTGCATTTTTGTTTTGTTCATTTTTTTGCCATCAAAATCAGCTTTTTTTCCTCATTATTACCAGAATGCTATTGTCCTGGTTTGAGTGAGAACAGAACAAAATTCTGCTCAGTGATTTTACTTTTCAGCTCAGGTTTCTAACTAACTGCAGTGTCTGCAGTCAGCAGCCTGTTTCACAGACAGTGCCTGCTGCTGGCAGGGAGAACACCCCATGGGCAGAGTTACTACCAAGGGTTGGAATGCAGACCAAGGCCACTGCTAGAACTTGTGCATCACACTGGGGGTGCAGAAAAGGAAAGGCAGCACCTTCAGGGAGGAGGGGACAGGACAGGTGACCCCAAACTGACCAATGAGGGATTCCAGCCCAGAGATGTCATATCCAGTATAATATATAAACCCTGGGATCTGGAGGGCTGTGAAGCTGGTGGGCTACGCTAGGCCCGGCTAGGCTCTCCGCTCGAGGTGGTGGTGTTGTCATTCTTCCTCTCTTGAGGGGTTCTCCCCCTCAGAGCACCAAGCAGGACTCTGCCCACACTGCCTTCCATCCTGATCAGTGTGTTCCTGAACCCAGTGCCAGCTCCTGAACACAGCTCCCCTCTGCTGATGTCCTGACCTAGGTTCTCCTTATTCCAACACTTCATTCTTTGCCAAACAGTTTAGGCTAAAACAGAGTTGTAAGGGAAGGGACACATGTAGAAGCACCCCAGAGAGAAAGAGAAAAGGTGGCAGGTGATCCAGCCTATGCTTTTACCAGGGTACACTGGGAGGCAGGCAGTACACATCACCCAGTTCCTCTTCCTCCCACAGAGATTCTTAGGAATGTTAAATCCAAGATGCCTCTTAGCTTATTTCCTGATTTTTTTGCATTCACACTGTCTTAGAATGTCTCAAAACACTTTCTTCATCCAGAACTCTTCTGCACTCCTCACTAAAAGTTTATGCAAAAAAAATGAAAAAAAAAATTATTTAAATATATATTTATTTAATATATTATTTTTTTTTAAATATGACAGAGAGAAGTAATGCAACCAGAACCAAATTAATAATAATAATATAAAAATAATAATAATAATTATTAATAATAATAATACCTAGACAATCTGAATTTAAATGTGTAACACTGGCATACAAACTTCTAAACAGTTGGGTTTTCCAAATTCCAACTTGTGTGCAGAAGCTTATCAGTGTGACATCTTGTACACGGTTACTTAGAGCAATGGAAATCATAGCAGGTAGGATGAAAATTAATGACCATCTATTAGATCATTTGCACTCTTGATTTGTACATAAGTACAGTGCTGGTTGTTTCTTGTACTTGTAGATATTTATGGTATTCACGCTGCACAGTAGCCATTAGGAATTTAATTTCTATTTTTTTTCACTGAGTTTCTAAGCATCACTGGCTGCATTTTTCACAACCTTTTGTGATTAAAGAGACTAGAATCAGTTTCCACTTTTGCAGAAGCAATCTGCTTGCTATTTTTGCATACATAATGGTGTTTTGGCCCCCTCTTTCACTTCAAGGCAATTGCAGACCATTTAGATTCTACATTGCTATACTGTAGTTTCCCGATGAAAAATGTAATGCTCTGTCATTGTTACAGTAATCTTCTTTTACTAGCTACATGAGGGTTTTTTATACCAATTTTCAGCTGGGAGCATGGGAAGATTGCTGTACATCCAAACTCATGCAGATAAAAAGACATCAGGGAACGAAGCCCTGAATTTCAAAGACACATACCACAACAAATAAAATGGAGACAGATTTTAAACACCTAATTTTCTTTGGTTGATGCTTGCACAACACATAGGTATAATGGTAATATGAATCATGTTAATGCACATGCAGGTGTAAGACTGCCCAGTTCTTTGGAAATATTCCAATTTCCTAATGGTCCATTATCTGAAATGAATTCATCAAAAAACTACTTCAACTGCTTCTGGCTTAGGCAGAAATGACACAGTGCACTGAATAATAAATACGTGGCTTAGATAAAATTGTTTAGAAAAGATGACTGAAATTGTCATCATCATCAATGCTTCATTCGCAGTTGCAGTAAATGAGTTGCTACCTGCTTCTAGTCACTGTTAGGAGAAATTATTTCTTCTAAGATGTTTTCAGTTATGCTCTGGTTCTTTGCACAGATGTCACAGTCCCATCACATTTGTATTATTTGTCCTTTCTTGGGTGACAAATAAATGAAATTTCTGAGGAGCTTTACACAATCCTTACCCAGCTATCTTTCATGAATCTTCTTCAGAAGATCTGTGTATGTTTCCTTTGAAATCATTTTCTCCCAAACTCCCATTAGACTTTCCTTCAGGTCAAAGTATCATAATTCTCATTCCTGTAGAAGCTGTGTCTGTCTGATATCCATTAGAAAATCCATGTTGCTGGTCGTGTCTCTGACTATTTTAACAAAACTAAATAGAGGTAAATTCTGAAAACCTGACTCATTGTTCCATTCCTGAATCCTAGCTTTTGATGAACTTGCATAAAAAGGCTTCTACATATTGTCATTCCAGCATTTACATCTAGTTCCTGATTTTTACATATCCCCTCTGCATTTGTCTGTCCTGCTCAGCACTGACTGTAGCCTACACTTACAGAGAGGCTGTGTGCTGCCTGGCAATCTCTTGTAGGCCAATGACATTAGCTGATTTTAAACTTTTTAGGGGAAGTTGAAAAATCTTGTTTAATCATATCTGATGGATTCTGAGATAGGATCAAAGACCTTTGCTGAGTAGCACAGACACATGCAGAAAAAATGTCTACAGACACCTATATACATCTGTTTTCTTCTGTTCTGCTCATGGCTGCATGTCCTGATGTATCTCAGCTCTCTGGATCCCTGCTGATAAGGCATGAGTCTTTCTTGACATAGCACAAGATCCAAGTATCTTGTGAGAAATCTCAGAGGAAGGATTTCCTGGAAATCAGGATGAGAGCAGAAGCACAGTGGCCAGGAGTCAGGCTGACCTAGTATTAAAAAACTTGCAATTTAGATGTGGAGAGACTGTGTAAGTTCAGCTGAGGGCTCACTGTCAGTTGGAAGCAGACCATCATCCACACACAATGCAAACAGATCTTGTGGGTGTTCCATGTCTTCCTCTGTATAAAAATCAGACTCAGTTTAAGGCACTCATGATGATAAATTTCTCTTTGTTAACCTGAAGTCCCCTGTATCCAATAAACATTACTCCTACCATTTATAATGTGTTGCAACAAAACTCTTCAGAAAGAATGTTAAGTGTTAATTATTTGTGATCTACACTGACTTAATGACATTGTTTTGTTTCTTCTCAGTATTTGAGTTATGTAAAGAATGAATTTCTGCATCTCATGCTTCCTTGTTGGAATATATTACAAGCAGCTAGTAGATGCAAAAAGCCCTTTCTGTTGACCAGGGAATCACTCACAAAACTTCCATAGCACCCATTTTATCCTTTAAGCAACCAAAACTGAACTTCCATATTGTGGGTTTTGGCAAATCTTGTGAAGTTTAAAAATCTGGCCCATTTTTTCTCTTTTTTTTTTTTTTTTAATTTTCTTTTAAAAAGTTNTTTAATTTCTATTTTTTTTCACTGAGTTTCTAAGCATCACTGGCTGCATTTTTCACAACCTTTTGTGATTAAAGAGACTAGAATCAGTTTCCACTTTTGCAGAAGCAATCTGCTTGCTATTTTTGCATACATAATGGTGTTTTGGCCCCCTCTTTCACTTCAAGGCAATTGCAGACCATTTAGATTCTACATTGCTATACTGTAGTTTCCCGATGAAAAATGTAATGCTCTGTCATTGTTACAGTAATCTTCTTTTACTAGCTACATGAGGGTTTTTTATACCAATTTTCAGCTGGGAGCATGGGAAGATTGCTGTACATCCAAACTCATGCAGATAAAAAGACATCAGGGAACGAAGCCCTGAATTTCAAAGACACATACCACAACAAATAAAATGGAGACAGATTTTAAACACCTAATTTTCTTTGGTTGATGCTTGCACAACACATAGGTATAATGGTAATATGAATCATGTTAATGCACATGCAGGTGTAAGACTGCCCAGTTCTTTGGAAATATTCCAATTTCCTAATGGTCCATTATCTGAAATGAATTCATCAAAAAACTACTTCAACTGCTTCTGGCTTAGGCAGAAATGACACAGTGCACTGAATAATAAATACGTGGCTTAGATAAAATTGTTTAGAAAAGATGACTGAAATTGTCATCATCATCAATGCTTCATTCGCAGTTGCAGTAAATGAGTTGCTACCTGCTTCTAGTCACTGTTAGGAGAAATTATTTCTTCTAAGATGTTTTCAGTTATGCTCTGGTTCTTTGCACAGATGTCACAGTCCCATCACATTTGTATTATTTGTCCTTTCTTGGGTGACAAATAAATGAAATTTCTGAGGAGCTTTACACAATCCTTACCCAGCTATCTTTCATGAATCTTCTTCAGAAGATCTGTGTATGTTTCCTTTGAAATCATTTTCTCCCAAACTCCCATTAGACTTTCCTTCAGGTCAAAGTATCATAATTCTCATTCCTGTAGAAGCTGTGTCTGTCTGATATCCATTAGAAAATCCATGTTGCTGGTCGTGTCTCTGACTATTTTAACAAAACTAAATAGAGGTAAATTCTGAAAACCTGACTCATTGTTCCATTCCTGAATCCTAGCTTTTGATGAACTTGCATAAAAAGGCTTCTACATATTGTCATTCCAGCATTTACATCTAGTTCCTGATTTTTACATATCCCCTCTGCATTTGTCTGTCCTGCTCAGCACTGACTGTAGCCTACACTTACAGAGAGGCTGTGTGCTGCCTGGCAATCTCTTGTAGGCCAATGACATTAGCTGATTTTAAACTTTTTAGGGGAAGTTGAAAAATCTTGTTTAATCATATCTGATGGATTCTGAGATAGGATCAAAGACCTTTGCTGAGTAGCACAGACACATGCAGAAAAAATGTCTACAGACACCTATATACATCTGTTTTCTTCTGTTCTGCTCATGGCTGCATGTCCTGATGTATCTCAGCTCTCTGGATCCCTGCTGATAAGGCATGAGTCTTTCTTGACATAGCACAAGATCCAAGTATCTTGTGAGAAATCTCAGAGGAAGGATTTCCTGGAAATCAGGATGAGAGCAGAAGCACAGTGGCCAGGAGTCAGGCTGACCTAGTATTAAAAAACTTGCAATTTAGATGTGGAGAGACTGTGTAAGTTCAGCTGAGGGCTCACTGTCAGTTGGAAGCAGACCATCATCCACACACAATGCAAACAGATCTTGTGGGTGTTCCATGTCTTCCTCTGTATAAAAATCAGACTCAGTTTAAGGCACTCATGATGATAAATTTCTCTTTGTTAACCTGAAGTCCCCTGTATCCAATAAACATTACTCCTACCATTTATAATGTGTTGCAACAAAACTCTTCAGAAAGAATGTTAAGTGTTAATTATTTGTGATCTACACTGACTTAATGACATTGTTTTGTTTCTTCTCAGTATTTGAGTTATGTAAAGAATGAATTTCTGCATCTCATGCTTCCTTGTTGGAATATATTACAAGCAGCTAGTAGATGCAAAAAGCCCTTTCTGTTGACCAGGGAATCACTCACAAAACTTCCATAGCACCCATTTTATCCTTTAAGCAACCAAAACTGAACTTCCATATTGTGGGTTTTGGCAAATCTTGTGAAGTTTAAAAATCTGGCCCATTTTTTCTCTTTTTTTTTTTTTGACAAGCTGCATTCAAGAAGTACAACAATGCCTGTGATAACTCTAAGGAAGCAATGGATAGCAGAATTTGTCAAAACATGCACAAAAACAGCTAATGTGGATATGAAGCTAATACTAAAGAAACAGTCCTGCAGTAAGTAAGCATGTTTTTAAGGAAAAGTCTCTCATAACCAACATTTTTTTCCTGTATCAAGTTAAACCAAAACCCAATGACAGCAAAAATAAAATCCCAGCTGTCCACATCTAAACTCAGCTTTAAAAACTCATTCCCCTTTGAGGTGCTCTTCACACTGTGAGTTGAATAAAACACAAATGCTTCAGTTTCTAAGAGTTGTCTGGAGTTATTTTTCTCCTATTTCAGTCTATGCCTATGTGGAATTTGCTTTGCATTTTGAAATCAAAAGGGCTTGACTAACTCCAGGGAAAAATATATCAGAATAAATCTTCCAGCAAGCACATTTACTTGCAAAATTGAAGCTGGCTGTGCTGATCTCAAAGAACATTTGCAGGCTGCTCTCTGCTATGAGGACGTGAGTTTAACTGCACTACTCCCACCCCTGGCTTCAGCAGTCAGGTGTGAATTCAAAGACATTTCATGCGATTTGCTTAGAATAAGTTAGGCAACTGTGCTCACATCCACACCTTCTCTAGTTAGCAGGGCTTCTTTTTCTTATTTAATTTTTTTTTTCTAACGAGCTAAACTAGCATTTTCAATATCAGTTTTCAGCTTGCAGCCTCTGTAGGGTAAATTCAGAGAGCAGCTGCTAGCAGTTTGACTTCCTTCTGGACCACACCTAACCACTGTTTCATACCAATCTGCAAGAAATATTTCATCCAAGAAATTCAGGCCCAAACCTGTTGGCTACTTGAGCTGCTTCAAAGGTGATTTACACCTGTGTGTACACAATGGCTTCTGCAAAAATCTTATACTTCCTCATGTTATTGTTTTTCAAAAATATATTTTGGGCTGCATTGCTTTTGCACTGAATTTCAATGGGCTGATTAGTAAGTGGTGAGTGATGCCTGGCCACTGCAGCAGCCAGTGGCTATGCAGAGCTGAAAGTTAAACTTGAAGGGTCTTGCTTGACAGAGCATCAGCAATCAGGGCTCAGAAGCCTGAATCTACATAAATTGGAATTGAATATGTATCACTGCACAGTTTTAGACCCTTAGTTCAAGGATAGTTTCCTGACAACACCACAGAGAGCAGAAAAAACAACCAAACAACCAAAAAAACCAGAGGAAAGCACAATGCATTTACAGTGCTGGTGCAGAAACATTCTGCTTTGAAAACAGACCCACACACATACATGCGCTGTATCATGGCATGTAATCACATAGTGCCATTTCTGCAGCTTTGTACAGCTCTAGCTCTGTATTTTGGAATTATCCAAGATCAAACTCTATCACATGCTGCTGTAGAAGCAGTGGAAGGAGGAGGAAGAGCCTTAGACAAAATAAAATGCAGAAGAGAAGAACATGTTTTTTGTTTGGAAACCCTTTGCTCCAAACAGCAAAGTGTCGGACAGTACGTGGCCCAACATATTTCACTTTTCTTGTGAAAACCCACCAAAACCCGATGAACACATAAATATTTGAAATACTGAGCCAGCCCATGCTTATTGGGATTAGCCTCATGGTCATTACTCCAGAGACTACATCTGTCCTGGAATCTGGCCAAGGACTCATCAGGGATGCTCTACAACTGGAGCTCTGCAACAGGGAGGTCTGGGTTGCACTGGTCTCTGCAAAGTTGTGGCACTGGAATCAAGTTTTCCCACCTGGGTATTTTCCATTATGAATATCAGTATTTAGTCTGAACTATTATTCATAGTAAATACAGTTATACTCCTTATTAAGCTGATAACAACACCTCTGCAAGAATTTGGTTGCTCTGGTTGATCTTAATACTTGCAGAAACTTGATGCAGAGGGTTCCCATGTTCTTGAAAGTTCCTCTT
>VYZU01013480.1:5460-17173 GCA_013401355.1 Ceyx cyanopectus | reverse complement strand
TGTTGGGTTGGTTTTTTTTCTTTGGGTTTTTGTTTTTAAATGCAGGATATGCATAAATATGACTGGTGTAGCATGGATTCTGCTAAACTGATTTCACTCAATACACTGACTTAATTGTGTTTTGCAGTTCCTTGGTTTGTTTTTCAGTTGGGTACACACAGACATTAGATATGATAAGAAGACTGACTGACTTTAAAATGTATAGAATTCTTAGCAGGAAACTCTAGGAAAAGTTTAAAACATCAATTACCCCTCAACAATTTAAATTTACCTATATCAATATGGATGTAGGAAGTAATTTAAAACTTAAAGAGAGGGAGAAAAAGATGGATGGTTAAAAAATGCATAATAACATTTAATTTACAGTGCTCAGCAATACAGAAAACAGAAATAAGAAAGTTTCACACACTGTGCACCTGTGCATGGGGAAATCAGAGTCACTGCTTTTCAAACCAACAGCTACAGTCAAACTTTTAGTTTGGGTATTTGCATAGTACTATATCAAATACAACCTTTGTTTGAGGATTATCATCTTCTGAAATAATGGCAGTAACATAAGTAAAAGTCTGTCATGCTAAACATTTTATCTTTTTTTTTAATGAAAGGTAAATTCTAAGGCTTGGAAACCATTGCTTAAAAATAAAGAGCAAGGTGGAATGAAATAACCTTTAATTTTTAGGATATGACAGGATTTGAACTTGCTAATTTCCATTATCTTTAGGAAAGATTTTATTTTGTTTATTAAATTATCCTCTGCTGTAACATGCACCTTTGCAAACGTCTGCAATGTGGATGCATTTTGCTAGTGATTTCATGCCAAATATTACTGTTCTTTGTGGATTTCCAGCTCAGAAGTAATACAGCTACATTCTCACACTCCCTCTGTCTTTTGTCAGATGATGAAATTCCATTGCTATACTACCTGAAATACTGTATACTAGCTGGTTTAGTGTTCTGTGGTGAGAGCCTGTGACTGCTTCTGCATCTATAGTTTTGATTGTTTCTGAATGTGTTTCTCATTTTTAAAACAAATATTTAGGTGACTTTAGTATTGTACTAAATGAAGAATTTCCCCTTTTTGGTGGAACATTTGATTTCTGAAATACTCTGATGCTGAGAAGTGGAGACTGGTCTCTGTTCAAGAAAGCATTATTAAACCCAAACACCTTGACTGGTATGCCTGTTTACATGGCTGAGCTTAAATTTGGTCCAATTGGTCTCCAGAGTTTTTTTTTCCTGTTAATTTTTCGTTTGTCTAGATAGGTACCATCCAGGATTCCTCAATGGTTCTTTTTTCTTTTTTCTTTTTCCTTTTTCTTTTTTCTTTTTTCCTTCTTTCTTTTTTCCTTCTTTCTTTTTTTCTTTTTTCTTTTTTCCTTTTTCCTTCTTTTTCCCTTTTCCTTCTTTTTCCTTCTCTTTTTCCTTCTCTTTTTCCTTCTCTTTTTCCTTCTCTTTTTCCTTCTCTTTTTCCTTCTCTTTTTCCTTCTCTTTTTCCTTCTCTTTTTCCTTCTCTTTTTCCTTCTCTTTTTCCTTCTCTTTTTCCTTCTCTTTTTCCTTCTCTTTTTCCTTCTCTTTTTCCTTCTCTTTTTCCTTCTCTTTTTCCTTCTCTTTTTCCTTCTCTTTTTCCTTCTCTTTTTCCTTCTCTTTTTCCTTCTCTTTTTCCTTCTCTTTTTCCTTCTCTTTTTCCTTCTCTTTTTCCTTCTCTTTTTCCTTCTCTTTTTCCTTCTCTTTTTCCTTCTCTTTTTCCTTCTCTTTTTCCTTCTCTTTTTCCTTCTCTTTTTCCTTCTCTTTTTCCTTCTCTTTTTCCTTCTCTTTTTCCTTCTCTTTTTCCTTCTCTTTTTCCTTCTCTTTTTCCTTCTCTTTTTCCTTCTCTTTTTCCTTCTCTTTTTCCTTCTCTTTTTCCTTCTCTTTTTCCTTCTCTTTTTCCTTCTCTTTTTCCTTCTCTTTTTCCTTCTCTTTTTCCTTCTCTTTTTCCTTCTCTTTTTCCTTCTCTTTTTCCTTCTCTTTTTCCTTCTCTTTTTCCTTCTCTTTTTCCTTCTCTTTTTCCTTCTCTTTTTCCTTCTCTTTTTCCTTCTCTTTTTCCTTCTCTTTTTCCTTCTCTTTTTCCTTCTCTTTTTCCTTCTCTTTTTCCTTCTCTTTTTCCTTCTCTTTTTCCTTCTCTTTTTCCTTCTCTTTTTCCTTCTCTTTTTCCTTCTCTTTNTTTCCTTTTTCCTTTTTCCTTTTTCCTTTTTCCTTTTTCCTTTTTCCTTTTTCCTTTTTCCTTTTTCCTTTTTCCTTTTTCCTTTTTCCTTTTCATTTTTTTAATTTATTTTGGTTTGGTTTATTTTTTATTTTATTTTTTTTTAATTATTATTTTATTATTATTATTTATTATCCTTTTTCTTACCCTCCCCCATCCCGCAATGTGGTCCACTTCATAATTTCGTCTGGAAATAGTTGCTTACCAAATATTATACTCATGCAGACACATAAGCAACATTCCTTCTGCTGCCTTTCTCTGGTGTAACATAGCTGAGGGTTTTTTTTTCGAGGTTTGATGTTTGCAAAAGTGCGTCAGGTGCTCCTGTTCCCCTCGCAGGCAGACGTGCCTTGACGACCTGATGTTCTGACCACCTTCGGTTGGAAGCTGGCTGGGGACACTGCACTTCACAACACACTGACACCCCAGGCCTATATTCCTAGTGCTGTAATGTGGTTTTCAATGAGTTGGAAGGGCGTGTTGCTGAAATGTCCTCCAATCCTTGCAGGCACCCAGCGCGCCATGTTCAAGCAGGCGATGCGGCACTGGGAGAAGTACACCTGCGTCACCTTCATCGAGCGCAGCGACGAAGAAAGTTATATTGTGTTTACATACAGGCCCTGTGGGTAAGTGTGTGCTCCTGCCAACAGATCCTTGAGTTTTCAGGGTCTCTGAGCACGTCTGCCAGCTTGGTAGCTGGCACTGAATGCGTGCTCCACAGCCAAACGAGCAGGTAGTTGCCACATTGAAGTGATGCGGGGGTTCTGCTTGGCTTTAGGGTTGGTGAAAGCAGGAGCTGTAGTGACTTTTTGAGGTTATGCTGCTTTTGTCTGTTTCTAGGTAAAAAAGATCTTTATATACACATGAGACATATTTGGCTTTCTGTCATGCTTTTAATATTCATATGTATCAGAATAAGGTATTTCAGGCTTATTGTTTGTTTATTCTTCGTGTCACTTGATGCTTCTGAATTACATATGAACGTTTTTCCTGTATTTCTTTTCCAGCTTTAGTGTTGTTAATTGTAATTTTAACTCTTCTGTTGTTAGACTGTCCTTGCCAAGGTTTGTTTAACCATGTTTAGTCATTCATGGTCAGTTTGTAAATTCCTTCTTTGAGGTCACAGATGTGTAAAAGAGAACAAAACAGGTATTATTACTCATTGGTGCAACTTTCCCTTAATTGTTATTTTCCATCTTCAGATCTTTCTGTGTTGAAATGCCTCAGTCAGCTCTATCTGTTATTTATTCCACTCAGAATTCTTAATTTTTTAGAGTGATTGGTGATCTTCCAGAGTGCATCATTTTTGTTTACTAAGAAGAGCACTCACTACCTGTGGAAATACTGTACTTCTGATAGTCACCTTCTGTTTGAGTTGTAGACTCCACAGTGAACAGCTCCCTGTCCTGTTGATTTCCTGATCAATGAACACTCTGCATGCCTACTTGTGTGAGATTTTATGGGATAGGATTGTGAAAAGAAGATTTGGGACCTCCTTGCATTGTAGGAATACTGCTGAATGCACTTAATTACAGCCCATAAAATTACACATAGACTTACCCATTTAAATTACCCCTGTTGTTCTCCTTAAGGCATAGGGAAATGTAAGGCTCTTTTAAGAAAGGTAACAGCAACTATCCTTTTTCTTGGATAGTTGCTGAGCCACAGATCCTCACAGATGGGAAGCTTATTCCATGGGACTGCCTGTGAACTTGCCTGTCATGTTCTTGTGCTCCCATAGCTCTGCTGTAGACCACTGTTAGAAACAATGCCAAATGAAATGGACTTGTGTTCTGACACAGCATGGCTATTATTTCAGCTAATGATGCAACTGCCGAGATAGGATTCAGGGATACTGACAGAACTATGGAAGAGAAATGGGAAGCAGAGAATAATCATGATGGTTCCCTACACTCACAGAGGTAGAAAGCAATATGAATTGAAACAGAAGAATGTGAAAGATCTAAGTGGTCTCAGACACTTTTGATAGAGAGGTATGGGGATATCTAAAGAGATCTTGCTTTTGGGAAAAGTAAATTCTATAACTTCAAAGTGCTCAAAGCCAAGTGACAGAAAATCTCTTCAGCTAAAGCACTGGTCCTTAATGTTGATTTCTTGGTGGGTATTTTACAAATTTCAGAGAATTTATGAAGGCTCTAACAGGTTTAAAATAAGAACAATGAAGGCTGTTGCTATGAAGAGTTCACCAGTGATTAAAAAGGAGGCTACACAGAAGGGGCAGTTGAAGGACTTTTTTTTTTTTTTTGAGTCCATAAGCCAGTTCAGGAAGAGCCAGATAAATAACATATCTTCTCTGGGTGGCTAGGAACCACTGCACACTAACCACTGGCATACAGTGCTGATGCAGAATTTTCCATGGGAAGAGCCCAGACAAGTGACACTGAGCCATCTGCAAACACTTTCTGCTACATGGCAAGTCACATTGAAATTAATCTCAGTTCTTTCCCATAGCACCCTGCTGTGCTGGTCTGTTAGCACATCATGTCATTCTTGTTTGCAGTACCGTGGCAGCTAACGTTCATAGATGAGGGAGACTTCATTGTGCTTAGCACTCTTCAGATTCAAAACTAAATGATAAACCCTGCTCCAAAGAGCACACAGTTAAAACATAACACATTTAATGAAACAGAAGATGGATCCAGTCCTGGATGTGGAAATTCAGGTGGCACTATCTACAAATGTCTCAGATGACAGCATTAGCACACTAGCAAGTGAAGTGTTATTGAGCCTTTGTAAGCATTAAGGATGTTTTGAAGGAGCATAATGCATTACTTCTTGCAGCAGTTCATGGGAAGCTCATCCCAGAAGGCCAGCCCTGAAAAAAGTGTATTTGAAATACAGCAGCTGGTTAGCTGAGATCCATGACCTTCCTGAAGATGAGAGTTTATATCCCAGCAATGAACTAGAGATAAGTTTTGATTACCACAGACCCATAGGACTGCAAGGGATCAGAAACAGCTATACCTCAATTGTTGCTGATACATGCTTGGCTGACTTGTTTCTAAAAACCTGAAGTGAATACTTCACAGCCTACTTAAAAATATATTAATATATTAATAATAATATTCTTCAGTGTCCTTAATATAAAAGGTGCAGTAAGGCAGGTGTTTCTGGTCATAGCTAAACCAGTTATTTCTTGCTGCAATTAATAAGTACATCAGCTCTTTTCCCTACTTGCTATGGCCATAGAAAATAAATTATTCCTCTTCCTATTTTTGAAGGACTTAATTATGTACTTTGAGACTATTGTTTTGTCATCATCAATTCTATTTTTCTTTTAGGCTAGAAAACACCCAATTCACTTGTTCCTTCCTGGTAAATCCTGTTTTTTTCAGCCTTTGATGACATTTTTGCCCTTTTTGAGATTCTTTTTAACTAGTCCACATCTTTCATGAAATTGAGGACTCAAAGCTAGGGTGTTTGTCTAGATGAATCATTCCTTCTGTTGAGCTAGTGCTAGAGCTAATTCATATTTCTTGTAATCTCTCCTTCCACTTAGGTACCCAAGTAAGGTGCCTTCTTGCTTCTCAACAGCTGCCATGTTCCACTCCTGATCATTTGGAATGTGACTCCAACTAAGAGCCAGAGTTCTTTCCACAGCACTGATTCACTGTCACTAGTTCCAGTGTGTGCTGTGCTTTGGGCATCTCGGGACACCAAATAATTCCATTTCCCTTTTCAGATCTCTAATCTGTTAAAGTTGCTATAAATTCCTGGCTCATCTTTCTGGTATTTAGCAGTTGTTTCTCAGACTGCCACTTTAAAGAGCTTCTCCTCTATATTCACTTAATATAATATTCCAATCAAATTTATACCTCCCTTTATATGAGGGTTCTTTAGTTTGCTTATGAGCAGTTTTTGAGGAAAAATGTCAAAAGCTTTGCAGTTGGATCCCTCCTTCCCATCAGAATAATTTTATCTTTGCAGTCTTAAACTGTAATTATTTCTCATCACGTCTCGCTTATTTAACCTGATTTTGAGAACAGTTAATTATTGTTCCTTACTGCAGCTGATCTACTGAGTAGTTTGAAATGTTGTAATTACTTAGCCATTTGTACCCATTAGCTGTAGATGTGAAAATAAGAATGTAGCATTAAGATAGTGTTTATGATTCTTCTCCATTGGCATTCATATCTATTGCAGCAAATATTTATGCAGCTAATTGATTAGGGCAAGTAAAACTCTAATCTGCAGACAGGTTCAAAACTGCTTTTTGTTCACTACTACTTATCTATCCTTATGTTTCTTGCTATCAGATGGGAAGTGCCTGAAGACAGAGTATAATTCTGTATGCAAAGCCAAAAAAGGGGCAGCAAGGGATGGCTTCTAGTCACATGCTCTTAATAAATGTTTCTGAGTACAAGATGAAGGTTCTTTTTATATAGTGAGTCAGAAAAAGAACATTTAGTCACATTGTTCTGGCAACTCGGCGTGCCTTTGATCTGACTTTGTGGCAGGTTGTGTTCACTGCTAGAAGACTTAAGTACTTTTAATGACAAGCTTTAGATGACTTATTACAATCACTGCTGTATCCTCTTGTACGGGCATTTGACAAAGCCATGTGAGAGACAGGAAAGTCACATCTCTCCTGTGCCTCACCAGCACAGAGCAGAGGGGGAGGAGAACCTCCCTTGCCCTGCTGGCCACACTTCTCCTAATGCATCCCAGGATCCATTGGCCTTCTTGGCTGCAAGGGTGAATTGTTGGCTCATGGTCATCCCCCTGTCCACCAGGACCCCCAGGGCTCTTTCTCCAGAGCTGCTCTCTAGTACATCAGCCCCCAGCCTGTACTGATACATGGAGTTGTTGTGCCCCAGATGCAGCACCTTACACTTGCTCTTATTAAATTGCATTAAATTTCTCCCTGCCCAGCTCTCCAGCCTGTCCAGGTCTCTCTGGATGGCAGCACAGCCTGCTGCTGTGTCAGCCACTCCTCCCAGTTTGGTGTCATCAGCAAACTTGCTGAGGGTGCTCTCTACCCCCTCATCCAGGTCATTGATGAATATATTGAATAATACTGGACCCAGTACTGACCCTTGGGGGACTCCACTAGTCACAGGCCTCCAGCCAGACTCTGCTCCACTGACCACAACTCTCTGAGATCTGTTCTTCAACCACTTCCCAATCCACCTTATTACACCGTAACTAAACCCACACTTCTCAAGCTTGGCTGTGAGGATGGAAAGCCTTGCTGAAGTCAAGGTATATCACATCCACTGCACTGCCCTCATCTAACCATCTACTGATATCTTCATAAAAGGTTATCAGATTAGACAAGCATGGTTTCCCCTTGTGGAATCCATGTTGACTACTTCTGATAAGCCTCCTTTCCACCAGATGCTTAGAGATCAAGGACATCATCAAGGACAAGTTGTTCCATTACCTTTCCAGGGCTGGAGGTGAGGCTGACGGGCCTGTAGTTACCCGGGTCCTTTTTTGCCCTTTTTAAAGATTGGGACAACATTGGCCTTTCTCCAGTTGTCAGGCACCTCTCCTGTTCTCCAGGACCTTTCAAAAATGATGGAGAGTGGTCTAGCAATAACCTCTGTCATCTCCCTCAGCACTTGTGGGCAGGTGAAGAAGCAGTAGCCACTTCTTCCATCACCAGAGGTCTTAGGGTAGTGAATCAGAACATTTAGTAACCACATTGTGGTTATCCCTGGCAATAAGGAAATTCACTAGAGATATGCAAATTCACCCTGGCAATCCCTGGTAATAAGCAAATTCACCAAGCCATGTCATAGCCAGTACTGCCTTTCTACAGAACAACTTAGATCTGGGATTGAAATAGGTATTTTTTCATCAAGGAAAAAACCCTTTGTTTCTTCAGTGAGGTTTTGTTTGTGAATTTTGTGAACTTTTTCCCTCATACTTTGTGTAACACGTAGGTGATGATAGGCAGTCCCAGTATGCTTATGAAGTGATGCAGTTTTTCATCCATAACATCCCAGTCAGTGCCATGCCAAACTGACATGGTGTACCAGGATTTTTATGTTATCACACTCTGAAGAGTGCAACTTTTTAAAGTGCCACATTCAGACACTGGCACAGGCTGCCCAGGGAGGGGATGGAGTCACCATCCCTGGGTGTGTTTAAGGGTCTTTTGGATGTGTTTGAGAGGGAAATGGTTTAGAGGTGAACTTTGTAGAGTAGGGTTAATGGTTGGACTGGATGATCCCAAGGGTCTTTCCCAACCTGAATGATTCTGATTGACCCTCCCTAATTCTCTCTTCCTTCATATTACTCTAAAAGCATTTTTGGCAGTAGCTGCAAAATGGTATTAAAAAAAAAAGAGTGTGTTGTTGCAGTCATTTCACTTTCCCTCTCTTGCTTGTTTCTCTTTGCTCACCATCATTGATCAGCTAGACTGATTAAATGGAATTAGAGATTCATAAATAGTTACTGTCTCCAACTGCTGTCTGGTGCAATAAAGATTAAAGAGATGAGGAGCTTTAGAAGCTGCCAGTTGACTCAATTGGAGGGGCTTGACAAATATTCATACAGCACAGAGAGGTCTTGGGCTTTTGCCAAACGTACCTGGGGTGAAACCCATGGCATGGCAAAATTATTAATTTCTCAGGTTTATTTATTTATTTATTTAAGTTTTCCTCACCTTTTGACTCAAGACAGCTGTCAAAGTGACCAGTCTTACAGCTTAATTGGATAAAGCTGGTGTGCTTGACATGTCACTTAACCTAGCAAATCTTAATGACCCTCTAGGACTGTGCACTGCTGCTCCTGTTTTAAGACTTGGTATTCATTTTAATTGTCCTTGGATTGCAAAGAAATCCTCAATATATTTGTTTAAAATTTCTGAGAAGTACTTGAAATCTATTTAATAACTATCATAAGGGAATTACCATACTCATCTGTCTGCTTGTTGTTGCAGGCCATCTTTAAAAAAGAAAAATAATTTGCAATGTGTTGGATTTTAGATGTTCATTTTAGACAACACAGAGGAAAACTGGATAAAAGATTGCAGTTAAAATTTTCCTTCTGAAAACAAAACATCTTTCATATGTGTCAGGTACCCAAAATCACTACATGCATTTGAGAATTCCCACCTTCTCTTGGTTTGGTTTTTTTGACCATAATAGCAAACTGCCAAATTATTTTTTTTTTGCAAACACTTAAAAATCTGTCATATTTAGGAACATTTTAAGCCAGCAAATGTGTCTTTGCTAGTTGAAGCATGTAATGTGCATGAAGTCAAAAGCATAAACATGTTAAACTATTGAAATTTTATGAAATATTATATAAACCACAGTCTTAATAACCTATTGATTTGCTTTAAGCTGTAAATAGTGATTGATGTTCTTTAGTTCTGCACTGCAGTTTTTCTCTGTAGGGTTTCCACACAGTGGTAAATATGAAGACTCATCAGAAGTGTTTATACTGTTTTAAACTAAAGGATTTGTTCAGCCTTTTCATAATTCTGCATTGTTATTCTAACTTTACTCCCATCAATCTCTCCCACTGCCATCGTGTGTTGAGCATCTGGTGGCTCAAGGCAAGAAGGGGTCAGGGTCATCCCTCTCTGCTCACCACTGGCTAAATGACAGACTCTACATCCAGTTGTGGGCATCCAGTACAAGAAAGATAATAAGAACCTGGAAGGACTTGAGCACAGTGCTGCCAAGATGCTCAGGGGTTGGACCACTTGCCCTGTGAGGAAAGTTTGCTCCACTGCAGGAGAGGATTCAGGGAGACCCAGCAGCAGCCCCCAGTTCCTATGGGGAGGGCAACAAAAGAGTGCACCATGTTCTTCACAGTGCTTCTTGGTATAAACTAAGCAGCTGAAGAGACTGGATCATACTGAATTAAAGGAATAAATTTTTTCACAGGGTGGGCAGCCAAACACTGGAGCAGGTTTTCAGAGGGGCAGTGCTGCCTCTATTCTTGGGGTTTTCAAGACTCAACTGGATAAAGACATGCTCAATCCTGGTCTGATTTCATATCTGACTTTGCTTTGAGAAGAAAGTTGAACTGATGACCTCCAGAGGTCTCTCCTGACCCAAATTCTGCAGGAATCAGTGGAATTTGATTCATGTTTAGCAGTCTGTAATGTGAATTTTCATAGACTGCGTGCATTTTGTGCTTTTCTATTTTTAAAACAACCATTGGGCATTGTCAGTGCATTTTATCTCTTTGCTCTCTGCACAAGTGATGTGCTTGATGATGGCCAGGAACTTAGCATAGTTAGGAAGCACTCACTCATTCAGTTGACATAATACAAACTGGTGATGTGCTTTCACAGAACATGTATTACCTCATCTGATTGATTCTTGTGTGTCCTACCAGAGCTTCCTGGAGACTGTCAAGGTGCAAATGCCACATCTTAATATTTTCTTCATAGTGTTCAAAGATGAGGAAGAATGTTTTCTAATAGATTTGAAGTCTGGGACCTAGGAACTGTGTTTGACAAATGTATTCAGTGCACATAACACAACTGCCTGTGACAGTTAGTTGGGAATTCTGTACTGAGGATAGGTCTTCAATGGTTTTTTAATTTAATGACCTTTTCTGAGAACAAAGAGCTGCTGCAAATTTTACTGCCTTTGGCTCAGAGTACAAAGTGTGTACTCCAGCATTTCCTCTCTAATTGGATAGGACAGTAAATAACACTGTATTAGGTTTAAAGAACAAAGCAAAACAAAGCCCCTCAACAAACAATCTAATAAAGCAACAAAAATAAACCCCTAAACCAAACCCAAACCAACAAACCCAAACCTTCTTAAGGATCCAAACACTTTTCCCCCCAGGGTAAGCACAAGTAAATAAGTGAGTATATGAACTATGCAAATTCCTTATTGCACAACAGAAACACATTCAGATGGTTGAGTGACTAGTGACAAATACAAAGCTGGGTAAAAATTCTATTGAAAATATCTGTAGTGCTTTAATTATGTTTACATGCTCACCTTTACCTGTAATAATGATCCTGCAAACATGCAGTCTGAAAAATATGTTAAGGAAAACTTTATCAGTGTGTCAGGTAAAAAGGTGAAATCCACTGTGGAACAATGAGATAAAGTGGTATAGCTGCTCTAAATTTTCATTTTAATCTTATTTCTGGTATGTATTGCTGTGTTACACCTAGATATAAAAATACACCTATGCTGTATTTTTTAGGGCACATCCTAAGATAGTTTTTTCCATTAATTCTAGCTGAAGCAATGAGACAAATTCAACATTTTGATGTAAAAAGCTGATTTATGCCTATCCTTGGAATTATCTAAAGCAGGAAGAAAAGAGTTGACTTACTTTGAGGGTAGGAATACTTGAGAAGCAGTTGAGATAGCAAGGAATGATTGTAATCTGAATAATAATTTTTCACAACAGTTTTTTGAAGACAGTTTCATAATTTTTTATACAACTTCCCTAGGGTCCTCTGTAAAGTACCTAGTGTGGCCTTCATAATTTTAAGATATTACTATTTTTTTTTTTATATCC
>VYZU01013478.1:1698-26858 GCA_013401355.1 Ceyx cyanopectus | reverse complement strand
TCAGAGCATCAGACCAAAAATGGATCTCTACTTGCTCAGCCTTCCCTGCTGGAAGTGGGAGGTGCAGCCACTAGTCCTGATCATGAAAGAAGCCAGCAGGAGACCTTGGCTCCAGCTCTCATTCTGGATCCTCGCTGCTGCTTGGTCCTTTTCCACCAAGCAGGACTTTGCTGATCTGCCTTAGTGTGAGCAGGGAGGAGAGGGTTTAACCAGCTCCCTCAAGCAATTCTCACTGGGCCTCTGCAAAATGTAGGTGAGGATGCAGTAGGGTTGCCTTAGTCAAACGAGTGTCACATGAGGGGAGCAGTAGTGAAATTCCTAGAACACACTCTCTTGTACCAATGGTATTTGAGAGGGTTTTTCTGATACAAATACATTTGGAGGCTGAAATGAATCCATGGCTCTAAAAAGAAAACTTGGAAAGGAGCAGATCCCATTTCATTTGCTGCAGGTGGAAGTGCAGAGGCACCAAAGCCTGGAGAAGTGGATGGGTGGGGGGTGGTCTTATAGCTGCAGGAGGGACCTTTGCTTTGGCTGCTTAATTGCCCATTGGTGTGGGGGGGAAATAGCTGAGCCATCCTTAGAGCCCACTTATGAGCTGAAGGGGAGGTTACTGAGGCTGGTTTGTAACTCAGCTTCTCAGCCCAGCACGGTGGGAGAGAGAGGAGCTCTGGAAAGGTGGATATTTGGTGAGGAGAAAAATGCCTTGGAGCAAGATGGGTGCTGTGAGGTCAGAAGGAAGAGGACAGAGAAGTTTGCTGTCAACTGGTGGAACTCCGCTGTAGGTGGAGCATCAGTACAAGGTATGTTACTGGTTACTTGGTTCCTTCTTGCTGGGAGTCAGCAGTGCCTGCCCATCCTGATGGTTTCACTGGTTTTAAAAGGCTTGCTTTGGTTTGGTTTTTTTTCTGTGAGTGTGACATCCTTGGAGGGCAATGAGGTCTGAGCCTGATGGATTTTGGTGTTCCTGAGAGCATTTGTCATGCTGTGGTGGTTCAGAAGCTGCAGTGGTGGCTGATTTCCTCCTGGGACTGTGGGTGCAAACCCCAACAGCAGTTTCATTTCAAGGTGCCCATGGTAGAAGCTGGGCAAGCCCAGCTTTCTGCACTGGTGGTGTCCTGGCAGCACCAAGGGAGGTGGCACAGGAACAGAAGGTCTGATGCAGCCTCTGCAGCCTGTGTGCTTTGGGATCCCCTCAGGAGCCTTGCAGGAGGCAGGTACCCTCAGGGGGTATTTGCTGCAGACCTTTTGCTGCTCCCAGCACTGAGCTGGCTGCTCTGGTTACTGCTTTGGCTGTAAGTGATGTCAGGAGGCTGCAGCTCCCATTGGGTGCCTCTTAAAAGTCCCACACCTCTAGGCCAGGATATCACTCCAGGTTGCATGCAGATTCAAGCACCCACTTTGCTCATCAGGTTATAACTTGAGACTCTGGTTAGTTTTTAAGTCTTAATTCATTTTTACCTTCTTAGCTGCAAGTGAAAAAGCTCTTGTGTGGAATCAGAGCAGCTGAAAGGGCATCCAGAGCCCCCCCAGGTAGTGTGGGCATTTAGGGGACTGGGGGCTGGGTGACCCTTTGATGGCCTCTGATCAGACAGCCCCCTGTAGTGCTGGAATCCTCAGCACTGGAAAGACATGGAGCTGTTTGAACTTGTACTGGGTGACCCTTAGCAGGGGGGGTTGGGCAAGATGATGCCCAGAGATCCCTTCCAAGCCCTGCCCACCTGTGATCCTGTCAGAGAAGAGCTCTCACACAACACCAGGGAACTCCTCAGCACTCCCACCTCTGCCATTTCTTTGTTTATTTGTAAAAGTTGTACAAAACACTTTTAAAATGGGTCTGGTGAAACAGGGATTTTCCAACGTGGACCAGGTCTCTGTACAGGGGTGGGATGTGGATCTAGAGCAAAGCCATTGAAGCAGACCCCAGGAAGGGTTGTCCCCATGAAGCTGGCAGGGACTGAGCTCGTGTGCTCTGCTGCCCACACATTTCATTACAGCACTGCCATATAACTCAGCAACCTGAGCTGGGAGGGATAAAACAATTCAGGAACACTTACAAAAGCTCCACTTCCAATGTAGAAATCCTTTGACAAAGGAGGAAGGAGAAAGGGGATGCTGAGACCAGCAGCTGACAGCTTCACCCTATTGCTACAGCACTGCTGGGATACCAACCCTGAACCTTGGCCTTGCATGAGACAAATCCATTCCTAGAACAAAGAATGGAGGGTTGGTGGCACCTGCTGCTTGGAGGAGAAGGGAATCAAGTGAGTGAAGGGTTTGGTGTCAAAGCAGGGTGACTGGTGCAGCATCCTGGTCTCGAGGACACGTGTACATACACTTGGCTTGAAGACATCACAACTAGGGGAGGAGGAAAAGCATTTTCTTCTGTAAAAGTCACTGGAGGCAGCACTGTAAGAAAGAAAAACCACTCCAGATTTGTCCCTTTCATAAATAACTGTCCCTTTCATAGGGAGCTGTCCCCTCCATGTCTCCTGGGTTAGCAAAGTGAACCAGATTCTTCCATGGAGTAGCTTAGTCTCTGCCCAGTTCACTCCCAAGACAGCTTGTCTGCAGGCTCTGGCTGGGCTGGCCTTCCTGCAGTCAAGACCTGGGGCAAGTGGGGAGTGGCTGCTGATGGATCCTGCCATAAAACACACAGTGGGTTGGGTTGGAAGGAACCTTAAAGCTGATCCAGTGCCAACCCCCTGCCATGGCAGGGACACCTCCCACTAGAGCAGGTTGCTCAGAGCTCCATCCAGCCTGGGCTTGAATAGATCCAGTGATGGAGCATCCACAGCTTCCCTGGGAAGCTGAACACAGAGTTTTGGAGCAGGCAGCTGCAGGGCTATCTAAAAAGCAGCTGATTACATGGGATTAATCAGAAACTTTCACACCTTTCAGCCAGCTGAGAGCTTTTCCTTACACTTCTTCCTATGGATCAAAAAATGAGTGCTCAAGATTTTGCTGTCCAGGCTGGTCATGTCCTGGGTGTCTAACAAACTGGCAGGTGATTCCATCCCTTTCATTCAAGATCGAGGTAAGTGGGGAGGGAGGGATGCCAGGGCTCAGGTGCATGGTGGTGTGGTTTGGACAAACCTTGGCTCCATCATCTCCCCTTAGCCAGTGCCAGGCTTGTTAGCAGCGGGGAAGAAATGGCAGCAGCCCTGTCCAAGGCTCCCACTGGTTTCTGCCCAGTCTCTCCTCCCACAGCTGCTTCCCAGGAATTCAGAGGAGCTCTGGTAAGAAGCCAGAGACTAAAACAAACCCCTTTGTCAGAATATTTCTAGTTTGTGTAGTAAATCCTTCTGTCTCCTCCAAGCTGAGGTGGCTGCAGTGAGGTGCTTTCTTGGCTCTGGATGTAACACTGGCAGTTCAGCTGAGGTAAGGTTGCTCCAGAGTGGAGAATGCTGAAATAGGGCACTTGTGAGTCATTTTTTTCCCACGTTCACACCTTGATTCTTCACCAAGCACTGCAAGCTCCAGCTTGCTGCAGCATGGAGGTTTTGCTGCAAAGATTGACTTGACCCCCAGAGTCTCAGGTGAGCCCCAGGAATGAGTGTTGCTGCTCTGCTGAATCATGTCCTTGTGGTCACAACTGCATTCAAAACACAGAAGTCCCAAAAACACAGTTCTGCCCAATCCTGCTTCCAAAACACCACTTCCTAGATGTAGAATCACAGCCTGGTTTGGGTGGGAAGGGACCTTTCAAGGTCACCCAGCCCAACCCCCTGCAGGGAGCAGGGCCTTCTGTACCCAGAGCAGGGTGCTCAGAGCCCCCCCAACCTCCCCTGGGATGGTGCCAGGGCTGGGGCAGCCACCACCTCTCTGGGCAGCCTGGGCCAGGCTCTGTTTGGTGATCAAAGGTGTGCTGTGCTTGTCCTCAAAGGGGGGAGACCCTTCCCAGAATTCAGCTTCCTGAAATAAGTTCTGCACAGATCAAGATGTGGGACAGTAATGTATGGAGGGGATAAAGGGGGATAAGTGACACCTGCCTGCAGTCATTAAAGCAGCAACACCTGCTTTGTTTGGGATTTTTTCCTTTGTTTTGCAAATGATAAGTCTCCTGTGAGGTCAAAAAAATCCTGGAACTTTTTAAAGCAGGACAGAGATCTGATCCTATGGCACAAAGACCTGCTTGTGTGCACTGGGTGTTGAAAATCTGTTTCTTTTCCCTTGCTCTGATGAGCAGTGATGGAGAACAACCTGCAGCACTCCTGCTGCTGGGTGCCATGAAGGAGATGGCTAAAGACAGACAAACACCAGTGAACTGAGGGGGGAATGTCTCCCCTTTTTCCCCTTCTTCCACCTCTAAAGCTGGGTGGAGAAAGGCAGCATGTGACAGAAGACTGTGTCAAGCACCATCTGAGACTACAAAACGGGTGATTGGACAGGCCACTGCAAAGGAGATCTAAGGTAAACAGTACAAAATGCCCAGATCCTCTTCAAAATAACCAGTGTGCAACCACACTGCCACAGGAACACCAATAAATGGGCCTCTGGATGCTAACCCGGCCCCCTTTCCCTCCCCCCCGGCTCTCCTCCATCCCCTGCTGCGAGCTCTGGGAAGCCCACTGCTCGCACAGCCGCTAGTTGATGAGGTCCCGCAGCTCCTGGTCACTCAGCTCGTTGACTTCCATGATCTTCTCCAGGTGCTCCCTGTAGCGGGCGTGGTCCTGCAGGAAATGGGGCAGCCTCCTGTTGTGGGTCACAGCCAATCCCTTCAGGCGCTCCACGTCCTCGTAGGAGATCTGCGGGGGGGGGACACAGGGGTTAATTCTGCTCTCTGATCTCTGCTGCAGCTCCACATTCTCTCCTGTGGAGGAGAAAATCCAACCGAAACCTCCCCAGCTTCAGGGCATCTCCTCTGGTCCAGAGAGGAGGGATTCTTTCTGGCTGTGCAGCAGCTCCAGAGGCTGCCCTGCCAGCACAGACCAGGGCTCCTGGGGCACTGGGCAGGGTGCTGAGGGATGTGGGTGCCTCTCTGGGAGCAAGGTGTGTGTTCTGGGCACCCTGCAGCACGTGTCCTGGGGAAACCTGCAAGCCTGGCTGTGCTGGCAAACTGGCACATCCCCTCTCCTCATGGCAGCCTGGTGGCTCCTGCCAATCCCTTCAGCCCATGTTTCTTCTAGGGAGCTGAGGACTGAGTGCTCAGCTGAGAACAGCCTGAGCTCTTAGCAGCTTCTGTCTGGAGAATACTGGAGCACGAATGATCCACCAGGGTGGAAGGGCTCTCTGGAAAGCCAGGGTGGTGTAATCCAGAGAGCAATGCCTGCTCCACAGGGGAGGGCAGGGGTGGGTGTGTATCTTGCTGCTGCTAATGGGAACAAAGTCCACCAAGAGCGATTTTGCATCTGAGCACACATGTGTGTTTTTCCAGCTGCCATGGCAAGATCTGTCCTAATTAAAAAAGCAAACATACACCCATGGCCAGGCTTACTCAAGTCATTAAGACACTGCCATTTGAAGCTCATAAAATTATATAGGTTAGAGAAGACCTTTCAGAGCATCAAATCCAACCAGTAACTCAGCACGGCCAAATCCACCACTAAATTCCTGCACAAAATTCTGGCTGAACACAAACCACTTACTGATGGTGGAAGTGGTGAAGCACTGGCACAGGCTGCCCTGGAGAGGCTGGGGAGTCTCCAACAGTGCAGATACTCAAAGCCCAACTGAAAATGGGTCCTGGGCAACCTGGTCTAGCTGAGCTTATTTATGGATTCGACTAGAGAATCTTGAGAGGTCCCTGCAGACTGATCTCAGCTGAGCTGTGATGCTGAGAGCAGGCACTGCTCTGCCCCTCCCTGCCAGTTTGATTGCAGAAGATGTTTGCAGAAAAACACAGTCAGAGGAGACTTTTAGGATTCCTTGATTTTAGAAGTTGTGAAGTGAAGCACTTCTCAACTACCATACTGCTAGAATTAAACTCCTGGTAGACCCTGAATGTGGATTATAGGAGAATCTGTAATTAATGAAGTGCCTTCCTCTGTTTTTCAAGTGTCTTGACAACTCTCTGTGTACTACCTGGAGAGAGGAAGGGATAAAGCAGGGTGGGGACAGTATGTGTTTGGTAGTTCAGCAGGCAAAAGCTGTGTGGAGTTTAACAGGCTTAAAGCAAAAGGAAGTTGCAGAGAATAAAGTTGCAGAGACTTGTCAGTGGAGTTTTATTTTCAGAGCTTCCCAGCTTGGCTCAGTTACCTCATTAGCTGTGCTCACCTCTGTGGATGCTTCTAAAGGCAAAAATTCTTAAATATGGACTGAAACTATCATATTATGACACTTTATCCCCCACTGATTACCAATAGGCAGAACTGTTGATATGGCAGCTATAAAGAATTTTAATTCTGTTCTCTCTGAGCACATGGACCCCACTTTATGAACTGTGGAAAGCAAGCAACTCAAGGCTTTGCCTCAGGAAGTGTGGTAAAGTTTCTGCACTGATTTTTGAGAATGAACAAGCAATGGCAGACATAAGTGAATGTAGAAATTCCATGTATTCTGGGGGAAAAAATACCTGATTTTCATAAACCATCAGAGGTGCTGTCAGTGAGGGAAATTTGAGATGAAAACCTCTGGTGGAAGGGGATTAATTCATTTTGTTTTCTCCTGGGATCACCACCTTACCAAGCACCTTGCCTAAGGCAGCCTTGGACTGCAAATCAGGTAGCACCTTGGAAAGGGTGGAAAGGAAAGTCAACCATAAAATCTGAATCTGATAGGTGAGGAATGAGGAAAAGGCAGTCATTTCTAGGACCTCAGAGTGTTTGATTGCACAGTGTCACACAAGGTGCTGTAGAGATTTGTAGATCAAAGCAAACCTGAGGACAGTGACCTAGAGCACTGCACAGGCAGACCTGACACGACCAAGCTGTGCCCTGTGGTGAGTCCACCCACCTTCCCAAGGGCTGTCAGAAGGTGGAAATCAATGGACTCCCTGTACCTCAGGATTCGGAGGATGCCATCCAGGTACACCTGATCCTTATTGAAACAGCCTGAAAGGAATGAGACATGTTGCACTCTGTCAGGGTTTGTTCAAGGTGTGTTCTCAGAACCCACTATGAGCAGAACAATTCTACCTTTAACAACTAGCTATTTATATCCCAGACTTTGAACACCTCCCTAGAAACTCACTAGAAGGCTAAACCCATTGGTCAGAGAAACCAGCCACAGAAAATGTGGTGAAAATCCACAGCAATGTTACATTTCTTGCACCAAACATGAAAAGAGGCCAAACTCACATGAACTTCTTCATAGTTTGGTAATTTACATTCCTATTGCCAACAAGAAAAAAACAAATAAAAAATCTACTACAGATTCATTCAGGGATGTGTATTTTCAGCCTCACCTTCAAGAGCAGAAATCCTGCTGCCTCACTTCAGACAGTGATATTCCTGCCCTTGGCAGGGGGTTGGAACTGGATGATCTTGAAGGTCCCTTCCAACCCTGACAGCTGAGTGCAGAGCCCTGTTTCTCCCTTGCATGAAGGTTTGTCCTTGACAGGACAAGAGGCAATGGGAGTCAGTTGGAGCACAAGAGCTTGAGGGGAAACACAAGGAAAAACTTGTTCCCAGTGAGGGTGCCAGAGCCTGGCAGGGGCTGCCCAGGGGGGTTGTGGAGTCTCCATCTCCGGAGACATTCCAGACCCGCCTGGATCTGTTCCTGGGTGACTTGGTCTAGGTGCCCCTGCTCTGGCAGGGGGGTTGCACTAGATGATCTCCCAGGTCCCTTCCAGCCCCTGCCACTCTGTGATTCTGTGAAGGTTTTGCTGCACATTTTTGTGCATAGTCTGAGGACTTCCCTGAAGTTCCTATAGAAACCACCCCCGTGGTGACCCACCTGGCTGCGACGTGTCCGTCCAGCCGCGCTTGGCTCGCACGCAGTAATCCCACCTCGTGTTGGGATCCCTGACAAACCTCCCCACGTCCTGGAACAGCTGGCTGAAGGACATCTGGCTGGCCTGATAGACTGTGTAGTAGAGCAGGGCAGCTCTCCAGAGGAGAGGGTCTTTGCGGAACAGGACGCTGTGGATGCTGGCCAGCCCCTCCTCTGTGGGGTTGATGGGCTTCAGCCCGTGTTTCCTCCGCCCGCTCCAGTTGCACCAAGGCTGGCTGGTGTTGTTGAAACCACGAAAGTAATGAGTTCCTGCAGGGGAAGGAGGAGGACACTTAGGAGTGGAACTTAGTGCCCCTTAGAGAAGGGCAGTGAAGCTGGTGAGGGCTCTGGAGCCTTGTGGAGAGAGGCTGAGGGAACTGGGGGTGTTTAGTCTGGAGGAGACTGAGAGGAGCCCTCACTGCTCTGCAGCTCCTGACAGGAGGGTGCAGCCAGGCTGGGCTTGGGCTCCTCTCCCAGTTTATTAATGATGGAACAAGAGGAAATGGCCTCTGGATATTAGGAAGCAATTCTTTCTGGAGAGAGTGGGGAGGCCCTGGCACAGGCTGCCCAGGGAGGGGGTGGAGTCCCCAGCCCTGGAGGGGCTTAGAAACAAGTAGCTGTGGCACTGGAGGCTGTGGGCTGGTGGAGAGATGTTGGGTGAAGGTTGGACTTGATGTTCCTGGAGCTCCTTCTCAAGCATTACAAATCTATGATTTTAAAAAAATGAATTACAAACTAGAGAGGGAGAACTAGAGAACTAAAGGAGAGAGATGATGAGAACTAGAAAGTTCCCATCTTGGAACTCTGAACTGGTAGGACTGGGAAAAGTACCAACTCTAGCCCTGTCTACCACGGAGCATTTAGTCAGATACACAGTGTAATCATTCACCTGCTGAGGGCAAGGAGGCCTCCCAGAAAGGCCTGAGAAATACAAATGTCAGCAGCACTCCAGTTCCCAAATGTGGGGAAAGACTTTTGACTGCTTCTAGACACTGTGGTGAACAGTTGGCAGGTGAAGTTAAGGGGGCTGAAATGCTCCCTCTGAAGGGGCTTCAGCAGCCTTGGCAGAGGCCATGTCCTCACACAACGTAACAGTGGCCCAAGGCTTATTCTTCAGTGGAATTTCAGGCACTAGACAAATTTACCCTGTTTTGATGCACAGAATTAAAACATAAACTGAAAAGCTTGTAGGCATCTTCTAGGGGCTGGGCCCACCTTGTGTAATGCAAAACAAAGGCAACCTTAGACCAGTTTAGGGGTCACTGGGGAAATTCTTCCTACTTAAAACACTCTGACATTTGCAATTATTTTTGTTTCCTTTTTTTCTTTTACTCCACATTGCTCTCCTGAGCAAAATGTCCCTGAGTTGTGACAGCACAGAAGGTATACCCTGGAGCACAACCTCTGGGCTAGCATCTTCTAACAGGACGACACTGCTCCAAGATTCCTTTGGCATGAGAAGCTCAGTGCTGTAAGTGGGACTAGCTAGTAAACCCCCTTCAAAAGCTCACTCCTGATCTGACCTAAAATGCTCATGTACATGAATTCTAGGAATCCTTAAGTGGATCATCTTCCTTTTACTGCATGCTGCAGTGAGAAATGTTTTTTATCTAAAATTACAGAATCATAGAATCAGTTTTGTTGGAAGAGACCTTTAAGATCAAGTCCACCTGCCAAACCAGCACGGCCAAGTCCACCACTAAATCATGTCCCTCAGCACCACATCTACATGACTTCTCAATGCCTCCAGGGATGGGGACTCCACCACTGCCATGGGCAGCCTGGGCCAGATTATTCACCTTTCTAGTGAATAAACTTTTCCAGATGTCCAACTTGAACCTCCCCTGGTGCATCTTGAGGCCATTTCCTCTTGTCCTATTGCTTGTTCCTTGGGATCCCCATCTCCAGCGTGGGTTCTTTGGACAGGGACGTTCCTTCTGCACACCCCCAGTGTCTGGCCCATCCTTGCAGGAGCAGTAGGAAGGCATGCAAGTACTCCCCTTTCTCCTGAAGAGCTGCTTGTGGTGCTCATACCAATTTCATGCCTCAGCATCCCCTCCAGCCAGTGCTCCCGTGCAGTGGAGGTGTTGATGGTGAGGGTGGGGCGGCCGTTCACCACCGTCATGGAGGCTCGAGACAGCAGGTCCTCTGTCAGATGGACCACGATCTGAAGGGGAGAGAGTTCAGGTAGCAAAAGAGCTCTCTTAGGCTTTTTCCTTCAGTCCTTCTACTGTTTCCTTTCCCTTTTCTCCTCTGGCTTTTCCTTGCTGTGAGCAGTCACCCACAAGAGACACTTCAGGCTCCCCCTGAGCTGTCCTGCTGGCCTTCAGGCTCCCCCTGAGCCTGCAAAACCCACTGACTGGATTCAGGAGCAGAGTAAACTGGAGAAAATCCCACCCTTTACAGTGGCTCATTATCTCTGTGCTAATGAGAACTCAAAAACATTAGTTAAGCAGTCCAAAATGGATTAGGTATCTCTATCCTTCACTATCTGAAACCTTTCTAGCTGCAAGAGAGGGGGAAGCACCATGTCCTTTGTTTCCTGATATAGGATGCAGACCTGAAATATTCAAATACTGGTCTTGTTTTGCTTAGTTCTTGCTTTTCTGTTTTCTCTTAGAAAGTTGGTAATCAAAACCAAAAGTGCCAGAGAAGGAAATAAATGCACGTTGGTATAGTTTGGTTTTTTTGAGTTTAAAAAGACCTTCTAAACAAGTGCCTGGGAGGGAGAAGGGAAACTAACTCTCTTAAGCACCTTTCCCTCTTCAAGTAATGCCTACAGAGCAGCACTGTTTAGAAGAGTACAAGGGAGAGTTCCTACAAGACAAATCTTGTTTGTTGTTTTAATGTCAAAAGTTACAAAAAAAGGACCCAGAATTCAAAGGCATTAACACTACTTCCCTCTATTCAAAGTTCACCATTCAGCTTCAAGATCAACAGCAAACACATAGTCCCAGAAAACACATATTTAAGATGCAGGAAAGACTGGAAAATCCCAAAGCATTTAGATTTAAAGCATGGGTGCCACTTTTCTTTATTAACATCTCTTCCACTGGAGAGAGTATTTTCACAATGTTTTACACCATACTAAGCATGGTTTTTGAAAAAAAAAAAAGTAAAGCATTTCATGAAGAAGGACATGGGATGTTTGATAAGGTGCAGGATCCTGCTTCCATGAAGACAAACCTGACAAAAATGAATGCAAAGGGAGATAAAAGCACAGCAAAGACCAAAAAAATAGATTTTTTTTTTCCTGCTTGCTCTGAACTGTAGCTTTATAAGTTCACTATTAGAAATACAGGTAAAATCTGTTATCAGTGTCAAATTATAGCCTTTCAAAAAAGTGTGATGAGTTGAATGGTTTCTCCTAATAATACTGTGTTTACTAATTAAAGCTAATTTCTGGGAAACTACTTTTTTTGTCTCAATCTTCCACTCCAGACTCCTCTTGCTTGCTGCCAGTAATTTCATCCAAGTCTTGGACTGTGTCAGCGGGTCCTTCCATTTGGAATAATTCTCACTTTATACATCCAACTCCATCCAACTCTTCCAAGCAATTCTATGTAACTCAGTCAAACTGGGCTTTGAAAATCCTAAATATAGGAAGGAAGTTTGTTTTGCACGGGGGTCTAAAAAAAAACCAGATGTTTAAAGTCAGGAAAAAGCAGCACCCAAACCAACTCAATGAGCCAGCTTCTTTCAGACATTTTTATTCACTTTCATTTGTGCTGCTGTATATAAATCAGTCTCTTGGGCTGCTGTTTGTTTTTCTTGGCCTTTTCTTAACTCTCTCTTTTGGTGTAAAGAATTTGATAGAAGAGAACAGATGGCAGAGCTGATGAATAAATGGAAACGTGCTGGTCTCCAAAGAGCTGAAAAAAAGGAGGGAAGGAAGGGTGTCGTTCTTGGGTACTCCCTAAAGAGGAGACTTTAAGAACCAGCACATCTGAATCAGGAAACTGGCTCAGAGAGGTGGCTGAAGCATTCACAAGGAATCTGCATCATTTCAATTGTTCAGCAACCAGACTGGGCACGGCCATGAGAAAAAGCTGATGTATTGTGATGATGTGGTGATGATATGTGGAATATTCCTGGATCCTGTGGAGGAAAGACTACCCAGATGTTCTCTCAGGTGTATCTAGTGTTGAAGATCTACTTAAATGTTTCTCTCCTGATCTAGTGTCTGACTTACCTCCCCAAGACAGCCTTCCTTCACCATGTATTTCCTGACATGGTTCCAGATGCGGCTCTTGGTCAGCAAACTGCCTCCTGTGGCCTGCTCAAACTTCTCATAGCTTCCATATTTCTGCAGCGTCCGCTCCATGATGTTAGTGGCCTAACAAATACAAACAGAGCAAAGATGATGGGTTTCAATCAGACAAGAGGAGATTTAGACTGGATCTCAGGAAGAAGTTCTTTCCCTCGAGGGTGGTGGATCAGTGGCACAGGCTCCCCAGGGAGGTGGTTGAGGCCCCATCCCTGGAGCTATTGCAGGTGAGGTTGGCCAAGGCTCTGAGCAGCCTGGGCTAGTTGAGGGTGTCCCTGCTCCCTGCAGGGGGCTGCACTACATGCCCTTTGGAGGTCCCTTCCAGCCCTAAACATTCTGATTCTATGAATACAGGGAAACTCCCCTGTCAGAATGGGGGGTGTTTCTTTCACTTCTCTTTCACTTTTAAAAATACCTTTCTTCTGTGTTTAGCTCACTGGGAGTCACTCAAACTGTGGTCATTAGATACAGGCTGACACACTGTCATCATTTTCTATCATCTTCTGACACACGTTCATGCCAAAATACTGAAAGAAAAGATTTTTATCAACTCATCTTGGACCCATATCCATTGGCATGACACCAGATGACTATCAGTCCAGTGAAACAGACTCTCTCCAGGGATTAGTGGGGGTGTTAGGGATTAGAATTAGTGGGGTGAAGTCCAGCTGGCTGCTGGGCACCAGGGGTGTCCCTCAGGGAGCAGCTTTGGGGCCAGTCTTGTTTGGCGTCTTTATTGATGACTTGGGGATTGAGGCACCCTCAGTAAAACTGCAGATGACACCCCATGGTGTGGGGGTGTTGATCTGCTGAGGGCAGGAGGCTCTGCAGAGGGGCTGGCACAGGTTGGGTGATGGGCCCAGGCCAATTGTCTGAGGGACACTGAGGCCAAGGGCCGGGTCCTGCCCTTGGGTCACAACAACCCCCAGCAGCTGCAGGCTGGGGGAGCAGTGGCTGGACAGTGCCCAGCAGAAAAGGCCCTGGGGGTGCTGGTGCCACCCAGCTGGGCATGAGCCAGATTCTGTGCAATAATACCCATTTTCTCTTTAATTTTGGGAATGTTGTTCCACTGCCTCATAACTCAGACCTAACAGGTCACAGGGACATCTGCAGTTTAAGCTGTCAGTGTGTTTCTTTTTATGGTTTTCCAAAGAATTTAGCACAGATCAACTACTGCTGTCAGCTTGCTTCATTTCTTAGCATTTTCTAATGTAGGAATGCTGAACCAAGATTAAGTAGAAGTGTTACTGTAATTTCAAGGATCATATTTCTATCAAAAATGTCTCCTTACAATGAAATCCTTTTTACCATGGGCGTCTGTTTCAGAAAGGAGGAGAGAGAATAGGAACTTTATTCACAGAACTTTCATTTAAACCTTTCATTTAAATCCCAATACGTCTTTATAACCCCCTCAAAAGGAGGCCTGCTTCAAATATTCAAATATTGTTGGTACAAATACCAACAATTCTCTTGCTGCTGGAAGGAGTCCTTTGTGGATGGAAAGCAGAGCACGATGCCTACAATGTGATCTGAACTCTGCATGTTGAGGATGTTACCAGTGGGGTGTGAAATGCTCATCCCCAGTATTCCCAACATGTCATTTCACACTTTAAAAGAAAACTGTGGCATAGAATAACTTCTTTCCCAGCAATAAACCAGCTCCAGGGGATGTTTTTTTTAATAGATATGATAACAGAAGCTCTCAAAAATCACACAGAGAAGATAATAGTTTTTAAGGTAATATAATTAATATTATTCTTGCTAAGAAAATAGCACTGATGATGAAGGTGGAAATCTTGCAGGCTAAATCTCTTTTTAATGCTGCACACTCCCAGCCATGGCAGGCCAGCACCACACTTGCTGTTTCCAGCTCTGTAATTCTGACGTTGTCAGACTGGCTCATTGTCCACAAAAATAGGGTTCATTTTGTGTCTCTCACAGCTTCAAAGAACCCTATTCTGAATTTATATTTTTTTTCAAGTGGAAACTAAGCAACAGTGAGTAATTGCTACTGAAAGGCATAAATGCTGGATAGATGTATTCTTAAAGACCTGCAGCTCTTTGATGACAGAAATATGACTTACCTGGATGTCAAAGAAATACAGCACATAATCTTTAGTATTTCTTTGTCTCTACTATTTGCTATTAAATTTGAAAGGCATCCTGGTCACATCTTAATGACTTTTTCAAGGATAAAGAAAGCAGCATATTTTACTACCTTCTCAAAGATATTAAAAAATAAAAAGAGGGTTAAAAGGGGTTTAGCTTAAAGATGGGTGTTGTTTTAGGGGGTTAAGCTGTCTGGAAAAAAGGAATCCCACTGCTGTGATCTGTTCCCACTTCACTGAGACTCCACAGGAAGTTTTTCTTTGTGTGAAAACAGAGGGCAGATGCTGGAGAGTATTAACAGTGAATTGGAAAGTGAACCATAAACAGAAGCCTGTTACTGGTTATTCCAAGAGCTAGAGCACCAGTTCACAGAACCACAGAGCCATCACTGGAGTTCTCTTGGTGGTTGGACTCAAAGACCTTAAAGGACTTGTCCAACCTAAACAATGTAGAGGGTTTGTGTTTTTGGAATGGTTGGGTGTTTAGGTTCCTGCTGTTGTAGGTTTGGTTGGACTCAGTGATCTAGGAGGTCTTTTCCAATCAGAATTATTCTGTAATTCTGTGAATTTGATGATTACAGACTGGTAGGGGCTGGAAGGGACCTCTGGAGATCATCTCATCCACCCCCTGCTCCAGCAGGGGCACCCAGAGCAGGGTGCCCAGGGTCACAGTGTCCAGGTGGGTTGGGATCTCTCCAGAGGAGATTCCACAGCCTCTCTGGGCAGCCTGGGCCAGGCTCTGGCACCCTCACAGGAAAGCTTTTCCATGTGTTCAGATGGAACCTCCTGTGCTCCAGTTTGTGCCCAGTGCCCCTTGTCCTGTCACTGGGCACCACAGACAAGAGCATAAAGCACTTGGTGTTGGCACCAAGGTTTCAGACTTGACAAGGACTTGCACTGGACCAGCTGGGGTGAAGGTGATATTGCTTGGTTCCAGGATCTGGCCCATTTGGGCAGCTGTGCCCCTGCACTTCCAGAAGCTCCCATGAGGAAGAAGTGGGTGTGATGAAGAAAGGAACCCTATGTTGGAGGTTAAGCTGCCCCACTAGGCACTGAAACGGGTGGGTGACCCCTGGCTCAACAGGCACCTCACTGACCCTGAGCTCGGGTGTTTGCAGAGAAAATAAATCCTCCTGCTCCCAAAGACAAGAGGTGATGGGGCTGCTGCTGTGAAAACTGCCATGTCCTCTGCAACCAAAACAAACCATGTCTTTTGAAGACTACTCATCTCTTTCAAGATGCATTACAAGTGGTGGATACACCCTCATCTGCTGCAAACTGGGTAGTCAAATGTAGGCATTTGACAGAACTTTTCATGTTACTCCCATTAACTTATTGCCCAGAAATAAGAATAAGGACAACTGCAAATCTGTCCTGTTGACCTACAAGATAAATGGGACTTGGGTTCCCAGGAACTTCCCCATACATTAGGTCGTGTAGAAACACATAGGTGTGGCAGGTCCTAAAAGGTTATAAAACAAGATTAGAGAGCTATTTCTGTGTCAGTAAATGACAAATTTTTCTTGTCAACAGTCAAATGAGAACATTGCTTGTCATTTCAGAATGGCCTCAGACAAAGGAAGCCAGGTTAAGAGTCTAAGTGTTAAAAGAAGGAGTACACAAATCCCTCACACAAAGCCTGATGTTCCTGCTGACAGTTGCTTCTGACAAAGTTTAGTATCAAGGGTAAATCAGAGAAAACCAGCAAAATCTAGTTCTTGTTTCATTTTAAATCTAGTTTTTTGTATCTTTTCCCAAAGGTTATTTTATATATTTTTTTTAAGTTACATATGATTTTGTAACTTCTAAAAAGATGAGCTGTTTAAGAAGTTTTTCAGTGTCTGCAAATGCATTTTCCTGCCATACCCAAAATCCTTGGTTAAAGAAGCAACCCCAAATTTCCTTCCCCCATCCCAGGAAGTTTATTCTCTGCTGGCAGCCTGATTAATTAATGAGAACACTTCAGATGGGCCCTGGCCCCACTGAGGCTGCTGGGTTTGATGGTTCTTGCCACAGCTGCCTCAGCTGAAGGGAAAAGGTTCATTTCTTTAATATCATAATGACAATCAATGTGAAAAACTGCAAGTGCTATTTTTTATTCTCAAGTTCTCTTCCCCAAAAGCATGTACTATGGGATTCATAAAAGAACCTTACTATGAAGAAAGCAAGAGAAAGCAGAAACAAAGAAACAGAACAAAGTATGAGAATTTAAAAATAATCTTTTCTAATAGATTAATAATTCAGAAGTGTTTACTCTGTGAAAATAGAAGTGTTGGGCTGTGCCCAAGGCTGAAAAATCTGATCTGACTAAAGGCCAGGGCATGAAGTGGGTGCCCGTGTGTTCCCCATGGCAGCATTGCTGTGGTAATAGTTTGCAAATCCATAGTGTCTCTTGCCTTAAATATATATATATGAGGTAAGGTGTGATTTATCTTCCAGTTAAGTTACAGTAATGATGCATTCACCAGTTCCCCAATTGTGGCACAAAAGGAGGAAGGGCAATAAGAAAACAATCCATTATTAATGCCCTAGCAAGGGATACACAGCTTTGGTTAAAATCTTTTTGACATTATTAGAAATCCTCTGAAATGTAAGTTTTAGAGCTAATTTCATTTAAGTATCCTATAAAATCAGTGAGTTCTGCCAATAAAAAGCTGGTTTTACAGAGGTATTAGTCATAAAAGAGCAAGCAAGAGTAAGTTGCTGTAAGCATCTTTTAGAGAAGGAAATAAGACTAATTCCCATTCTTTTCACAGAAAGCAAAGGTCCCTAAAATAAATACAGCAACAAATGAAAAATGAAAATATTTCAGAAAACAAAACTGAATTTATAAAAAAAATTAACAAACAAAACCCTGATTTTTTTCCTGCTGCAGGACAAGGGATGAATACAGACAGCTGTGTTTTTCCTGCAGATCCAAATCCTGACACTGCGAGCACTTGGTTTTGTACCTGAAATCACCTTCCCTGAGCTTAGCACTTCTTGTAAGACACCTCTGTGTTTCTCCTGTCAACTAAAATCTATGTGGGGGAGAAAAAAACAGCACCGGGGAAAAGCAAGTGCTCGGACAATATTTGCTGATTAAAGTTCTGATTAATTTTGAAGAGTAAATCAGCAGGAAATGAAAGTCAGATGTGGGAGATGAAAATTTCCACAGCCAATTTGGATAAAGACAGAGCGAGTGCCACCTGCTGGGCTTGGAGCACAGATAAAGCTGCTTTTTTTGCCATTTAAATGATGTGCGAGATGCTGTTGGTCGGGATTTGTAGGAGCTGAACTTGGAAGAAATGAAGGGGGCTCCAGGAAGGCTGGAGAGGGGCTGTTTACAAGGGCCTGGAGTGAAAGGACGAGGGGGAATGGGTTTAAATGAGAGGAGATTTAGACTGGATCTCAGGAAGAAGTTCTTTCCTTTGAGGGTGGTGGATCAGTGGCACAGGCTCCCCAGGGAGGTGGTTGAGGCCCCATCCCTGGAGCTATTGCAGGTGAGGTTGGCCAAGGCTCTGAGCAGCCTGGGCTAGTTGAGGGTGTCCCTGCTCCCTGCAGGGGGCTGCACTACATGCCTTTTGGAGGTCCCTTCCAGCCCGAAACATTCTATGATTCTAAGAACCTACAGACTTCAGTAACGTCAACTAAGTCTTATCAAACACTTTACTGTTGGCAGAAAAGGCCCTGGGGGTGCTGGTGCCACCCAGCTGGGCATGAGCCAGGGGGTGCCCAGGGGACAAGAAGCTCCTGAGGGGCTGAGAGAAGCAGTGTTGTGAGGAGAGGCTGAGGGAGCTGGGCATGGGCAGTGTGGAGCAGAGGAGGCTGAGGGGGGAGCTCATTGCCCTCTCCAGCTCCTGCCAGGAGGGTGCAGAGAGGTGGGGGAGGCCTCTGCTCCTCAGGCACTGCTGCCAGAAGCAGGGGCTGGGCTGAAGCTGCAGCAGGGGAGGGTTCCATTGGCTCTGGGGAAGCAATTCTTTCTGGAGAGAGTGGGGAGGCCCTGGCCCAGGCTGCCCAGGGAGGGGGTGGAGTCCCCAGCCCTGGAGGGGTTTCAGAAAGGAGCTGCCATGGTGCTTCAGGACATGCTCTGGGGGAGGCAGGGAGGGGGGATTGCTGGTGTTGCAATGGCTGGGTGTTCAGGTTTGTTGTTGTTGGAGGTTTGGTTGGACTGGGTGATCTGGGAGCTCCTTTCCAACCACGATTATTCTGGGATTCTCTGATTTATCTCCTTGGTTACCTTTGGAAGTATCACACTTCATTGAATATTAAATCCTTTCCTATTTTTTCTTAAAGTTGTTATAAAGCCTTTCTTTTCCCATGCTTTGTATGTAAAGGGAAAAAGTAGTTACAAATTGGAATAACACTGAGAAATTACTCATTATTGAAATAGTCATTATTTAGGTGTGTGGGGTTTATTAAAAGAAGGGTAATCAGTGGCAGGTCAGCTCCATAAAATCATCACGCATGAAATAATTTTCAGGTTCTGTTACCTCATACTGAAAGGGGAATTTTGTGGTAAATTCAGTTTGGCAAATTATTTTTGATGTATTGTAATGTATAATAACATAGTATAATGTATAATATAGTAGAATAGTATAATGTAGCTTATATTGCTCCAGAAATCCAAGAGAAACTTGCTACACAGCTCTAGTCAAGAAATAGCTTTACTTGGTGTCATTTCATTGGTTGTTTAGAAGTATGGATGCCGATTTAAGAATACAACAGCAGTTCTCTGATCTCATAAGAAAATTAAATTATTAATAAAAACCCAGCTACTGAGGGTTTTTGACATATATATATTATTGACATATATATATTATCTGTTTATTTGACAATATACATTCTAATGTGAAAATGCAGATTAAAACCTTACTTAATGGATAATAACACCTACCTGCTTTCTTGGATTTGAAAACAAACAAACAAACAAAAAAACACACAAAAAAGCCCCACAAAACCCTCCTGCAGAAGAAAACACAAAGAAAAAAAGCCCAAAGGCAGGGACACCTCCCACTAGAGCAGGGTGCTCAGAGCCCCATCCAGCCTGGCTTTACAGGTAAGGGTAAGCTGGGTTTTGTCACTCAGATCTAAGGTTTTTATTCTGTTTTTGGGTAACTCAGGTATGAATGCAGATGGCTGTAGCTATGTTGCCACTGTGACTGCATATTACAGGGGGAAAAAACAACCCCAGGGGATGTCTTCTTAAATTTACCTCTCTCTCTGGAATGGAATTTGTCTGCTGCTTGACTGAGCCTAAAGTCTATGCAAATATCCTTTCAAAGCTGATTAAAACAAGGAACATCAGCATATGCTTATCGGATAACCATGACCTCAAATACTTGCTATCCCCTCCCAGTCTGAGAGGACAGGCAGGATTTCCATGCTACTTTTTGCCTTCTGATTATTAAAGCCTCTCCAGGCACTGAATTACACCATTTTTACTGGATTGGACTCTGCTTCATTACCTAAAAAGCTTTCTTGCCTTAAATTATGACCCATGTAAAGCCATTTATAAGGAGCTCTGACTTTATCCTATAGAATCCTGTAAATATTAGGATGGCTTTCATTCTTATAATCAAAAAAGATTTTCTTTCAGTTCTACAATTGTATTCTCATCTTTGATACATTTCTCAAGCAGTAGGGAGGATGATAAGGGGAAACAACTTGTACAGAGCCAAGTATCACTTTAATAGGTGTAGGTAAAGGCTGCAGGGCTGGGCAGGAAGAAATGGAATGAAATTCAAGTGTAGAGTCTGGCAGCTGGGAAAGAACAACCCCAGGTATCAGGACAGGCTGGGGACTGAGCTGTTGAAGGACAGCAAAGGGGAAAAGGACCTGGGGGTGCTGGTTGGTGGGAGGCTGCCCATGAGCCAGCAGTGGCTCTTGTGGCCATAGGGCCACTGCCATTCTGGGCTGCATTAGAAGGGCTGAGGCTGGTAGGTCCAGAGAGGGTCTCCTGCCCCTCTACTCTGCCCTGGTGAGGCCACATCTGGAGTGTTGTGTCCAGTGCTGGACCCCCAGTTCAAGAGGGACATGGAATTGCTGGAGAGAGTCCAGCACAGAGCCACAGAGATGCTGGAGGGAGTGGAGCATCTCTCTGCTGAGGCTGAGAGAGCTGGGGCTCTTCAGCCTGGAGGAGACTGAGGGGGAACCTCATCCATGTTTATAAATATATAAAGGGTGAGTGCCAGGAGGATGGAGCCAGGCTCTGCTCAGTGAAGCCTGATGACAGGACAAGGGGCAGTGGGTGGGAGCTGAGGCAGAGGAAGTTTCATGGAAACATGAGGAGGAATTTTTTCCCAGTGAGGGTGTCAGAGCCTGGAAGGGGCTGCCCAGGGAGGTTGTGGAGTCTCCTGCTCTGGAGACATCCCAGACCCTCCTGGATCTGTTCCTGGGTGACTTGGTCTAGGTGCCCCTGCTCTGGCAGGGGGGTTGGACTGGATGATCTTCTAGGTCCCTTCCAACCCCTGACACTCTGTGATTCTGTAAAAATAATGAGTGGAAAAGGAGGAGAAGAAGCAACTATACCTGCTTGAGAAATCTGTCAGAGGCATGGCTGTGCTTAGCCAGTACGTTTGGCAGAGCAGGGTTTTCATATTCAAATTGAGGGTTATAGGTGAAGTCTGACTGGAAGAATTTCACCTTCTCTTTCTCCACATTGGAAGGTTTGATTGCAGTCAGCAGGCAGAGTTTTTGGCCAGAGCCATCACCTTCTCTCCCATTGCTTTTTGAGGACTGGGATTGCTTTGCCTTCGTTAGATGAAAATGCCTCTTGGTTCTACTTTTGGCTCGAGGTGGCAGTCCCACACCACCCCCAGTGACTGCAATACTGCTTGTAAAGTTCACACTGGTAGGCACTGGGGCAGTGAGGATGATGCTGGGCTGCCTGCTTGGGCAGCACCAGCCTCTGCCAGGCACTCTGCAGTGCTCAGTGCCTCGCAGGCTGGTGGCACACTTGGTGTTCTTTCTGTGCTTCTTGTGGTGAGCAGCCAACTGCTTCTGACCCTGGTGCTTCTTCTCCTCTTTGCTCTGCAGGAGGACGTTGTAGCTGCTGGTTCCCGTGGTGAAAATGTCCTTAAGGATCCCAGAAGGTGGGTGCTGAAGGCTGGTTTCATTGTTAATGTTCAGTTTATATTCTTCTGGCCTCAGGATTGACTTCTTGGCAAACTCTGTCTTAGGCCAGTGAAGTTTTTCTGCATTGAGGGGTGAAGAAAGAAAGCAAAAAAAAAGCTGAGCACAGATGTTTCACACCACAGCACATTGTAAGAGCTCAGAACTGCAACATAAAGGAAACACACAGAATTTGGCATAACTGGAGTCACATCAAATCACATCTTGACTTGGAGAAATAGGGGAGAATTTTATCTCAAAGGAAACACACAGAACTTGGCTTAACTGGAATCACAACAAATCACATCTTGACTTGGAGAAATAGGGGAGAATTTTGTCTCTCACCTTTGAACAATGAGACTGGGCCTTGTAAGATTCAGCTGAACAAGTGTTTTATGTTTGTAGTGCACTGTTTGTAGCGAAGAACTTGTTCAGAACAAGACTCTCTGCAGGACTTTATGAATGTTTGCTGTTACAGGAACAAATTTTGAGTTTTGAGCAAAATCTGATTGATCTTTATGATGCAAGGAAGGGTTTCTGCATGGATAATGAGTCACTTAACAACCAGGCAGTGTATAGGAGTGTGTGTGTGAGCAGTACTGACAGTGAAGAGAGAACCAGAGAGCTGTGATGTGATACAAACAGCCTGGTGCAGTCTCATCTGAAAACTGATTCACAGAATTTACTCTCAGAAAGGATGAAAACGTTGGAATGGCCCAAACACTGTGAACAGTTTACACCAGCAGACCAGCAGCAATGCCAGATTAAAAGACTTCAGTCTGCCCTCAATACAGACAGTAAGCTGCATTTAAAGAGTGAGATCAGACATCTATAAAGACACCCAGGAATCCTTAAGAAAACACTGTAGTTTCATCTGCTCCAAGGTGTTCCACAATAACAGCTTTAAGGAAACACTTGAGCAGCAACGTTGGATGTTAAACTGAATGCAGGGCTGCAGAGGAGCCAGCAGTGCCCAGGGGGCCAAGAAAACCAAGGGCATCCTGGGCTGGCTCAGCAGCAGTGTGAGCAGCAGCAGCAGGGAGGGGATTGTCCCCCTGTGCTCAGCACTGGGCAGGCCACAGCTGGAGGGTTGTGTCCAGTGCTGGGCACCTCCAGCCCAGAGAGAGCTGGAGGGGCTGGAGCCAGTGCAGAGGAGGCCCCGGAGCTGGGGAAGGGGCTGGGGAATCCCTCTGCTGAGGAGCCATGGAAGGAGCTGGGAGTGCTGAGTGTGAGGAAGAGGAGGCTGAGGGGAGCCCTCCTCACTCTCTGCAGCCCCTGCCAGGCCAGTGCAGAGAGGCTGGTGCTGGGCTCTGCTCACAGGGCACTAGTGCCAGAAGCAGAGGGGCTGGCTTCAGCTGCTCCAGGGCAGGGGCAGCCTGGGCCCTGGGGAAAAATTGTTACCTGCAGGAGCAGCCAGAGGCTGGCCCAGGCTGCCCAGGGAGGGGGTTGAGTCCCCAGCCCTGGGGGTGTTTCAGGGTGGTTTGGGTGTGGGTTTGAGGGCCATGGTTTAGGGGTGAACTGTGTAGAGCAGGTGAATGGTTGGACTGGATGATCCCAAGGGGCTTTTCCAACCTGAATGATTCTCTGACTCTAAGAAGCAAATCAGGTTCCTTTAATGCATAAAAACTCTTTTTCTCTGACCCCTGACAGAGTCTTAAGGGAGTCAGGTCCCTGATGCACAGCAGCTGCACCAGCAAGTAAATAACTGGGTATTAAAACTGTATTTAATATTTGTGATGGCTTCTTAGGGAGAAGTGACCTCTCTTCAGTGATTCAAACCATCTCATCCTTTTGCTAACCAGTTCAACTAAAACATTGTGAGCTTCTAGGGCACAAATAAATCCAGTCACAGACAAATTCTTCCTACTTGAAAAGGATTCCCAGAACAGGAGATGTGGCTGGAGCTTGTTTAAAGCCCACAAAAGGGATTCAGACCACAGTTATATATAGCTGAGCTGTAATTACTTCACATAGAGTAATTATATCTGACTGAAACATTAGGAAGAGATCATTAAAAGCCTGGGGGTTGGGAATCAGTAGTAGTTTAATTTCAGCTTTATTTTCACAGGAAAATCAGGTTTTGCTCCCAAGACAAGCACCATGACAAGATATCTCATGCTGTTGGAGCTCTATCAGTTCCATCTCAGTCTTTGTTCTCCAGCTGCCTGAAAATGCTGTTCTAAAATGTGAAAATCTCCTGTTTGCATGAACTGCTGATGGGAGTTGGTGGGTGTTTCCTCCACTGGAAAGAGAGAGGCATCATTCTAGTCCAGTACAACCTTGGGAGCATCTCACACAAGCTCAGTTTCCTTCCACAGTAAGTTTGCAGACCCCTGGCACTGAATGTGTGTTCCTCAGTGTTCCTCCCTCCTCACCAAACAACAAATATAAAACAACTGCTATAAAATGAGGCATTTTTTTGGACAGCAGAATAAGAGCTCACATGTTATTTCTTGGCAAGTATAGAAGATGAACTTGGGGCCTGCACCAGGTATTGAAGTATGAGAATCCTTCTTTTTGGGAAGGATAAATGAAAATCCAAGTTTCCCAATGTCTGCAGACAGAAATACTGCACTTCCCAGCATGTGACTTTGCTTGTGGAGACAAAATTGAAGGTGGAAACTAAGGAGCTACTTCTTAAAACACAGATGAGAGATAATCATGAAAGGCAGCAGGAACCCTTCACCTTCTCTACTCATCAGTTCTCAAAAGCCACAAGGAGCAGAGAAGCTTTAAATTGCCAATACACAGGGAATCATTTGAATGAATACCACACATATATCAAAATAATTGATAAATAGAAAAAAAACAAAACCAATCCTGCAACCAGAAGCAGAATTCAATTTGTCCATCACACATGAATAACCCAAGTGACAGCTGCTTGAGAACTTCAGGAGCTCTCTTTTGTTTGTAGAGCAAGCCTAGCTGGGCAGAGAGAGTTCTCCACCCACAACTATCCATCATTATTCACCTCATTCCACCTAGGAATAGGTATTTGAGAAGGTACTTGGGCAGTATCCAGCCAGGAGCCTAGAGGAAGGTTTTTCTACAACACCCTCTGATGTCTGGAAAAATTCTTACATTGGGCTTTTACTGCATGTGCTATTAATAGCATAAAAGATTAAGATATTGATTAGAAATCAAATACATTGATTTCTAAAGCATGGAAACCATTACTAAAACCTAGCTCCTGAATTTCACATAAAATTCACATTTTTTTGCAAGGAAGGACCTCTGATAAGATTAGCCAGTGTCTGCCATGCTACAGGATTCTAAGCTGAGATGCAGTTTGGACATGGAAGATACTTGATTAGTGCAGAATTAGAGTGAAGGTTGTGATTCACACATGTCCTCTGGGTCACATCCCTCCTCCAGTGTGGCTGTCACACAGGAACAGCTGCCTGTGGAGAAATGAAGTCACACAGGGGTAGAACTGTTGTCAGAACCCAGCCTGTGCTATGTTGGGGTGTTCTGTGAGGTATGGTATGTTTGCATCTGCAGGATGGAGTGGAAATCCAGTGCTGCCAATCCCAGCAGATACCTTGACAACGATGTTTCCTTCACCAGTGTCTCCAGGACCTGTGTTTTCAGTCCTGTCACAGAGAGGAACGTGTCAGTAAGTAGCAACCATGACATGAAAGTCTTTTATGGGAGAGGCTGTGCTAGTTTTCCCATGGGTATTTCAGTTGTTGAAGGTTCTGGGGCTTTGTGATTTTGAGGGTTTGGAAGCCAAAGCAATGAAAAGAATCTTTGTGCGTAAGTGACACGGTTTTAGGGAGGTTCTCCCAGGTAACTGGAGGCTTGGCCGTCTGCTCTTTGGC